>OZ025253.1:40273433-40406433 GCA_964019135.1 Arenicola marina | reverse complement strand
TCGACAGCCCACCGCTACGTGGCGCGCTCACTAGTTTTCCCTACAGCCCACCGCTACGTGGCGCGCTCACTAGTTCCCCCCACAGCCCACCGCTACGTGGCGCGCTCACTAGTTTTTCCTACGCCCACCGCTACGTGGCGCGCTAACTAGATCTTCCTACGCCCACCGCTACGGGGCGCGCTCCCTAGTGCCCTCTACAGGCTACCGCTACGTGACGCGCTCACTAGTTCCCTCTACAGGCTACCGCTACGTGGCGCGCTCACTAGTTCCCCCTACAGCCTACCGCTACGTGGTGCGCTCTCTAGTTCACTCTACAGCACACCGCTACGTGGCGCGCTCACTAGTTCCCCCTACATCCCACCGTTACGTGGCGCGCTCACTAGTTCCCTTACAGCCCACCGCTACGTGGCGCACTTACTAGTTTCATCTACAGCCCACCGCCACGTGGCGCGCTCCCTAGTTCCCCACACAGCTCAACGCTACGTGGCCCGCTCTCTAGTTCCCCCAACAGCCCATCGATATGTGGCGCGCTCACTAGTTCCCTCTAAATCCCACCGTTACGTGGCGCACTCGCTACTTCCCCCTACAGCCCACCGCTACGTATCGCGCTCACTAGTTCCCCCTACAGCCCACTGATACGTGGCGCGCCCACTAGTTCCCCCTACAGCCCACCGCTACGTGGCGCGCTCACTAGTTCCCCCTACAGCTCACCGCTACGTGGCGCGCTCACTTGTTCTCCCCACAGCCCACCGTTGCATGGCGCGCTCACTAGATCCTCCAACAGCCCACCGCTACGTGGCGTGCTCACTAGTTCTCCCTACAGCCAACCGTTACGTGGCGCGCTCACTAGTTCCTTTTACAGCCTACCGCTGCGTGACGCGCTCACTTGTTCCCACTACAGCCCACCGCTACGTGACGCGCTTACTAGTTCCCTCTACAACCCACCCCTGCGTGGCGCGCTTACTAGTTCCTTGTACAGCCCACCGCCAGGTGGCGCGCTCACTAGATCCCCTTACAGCCCACCGCTACGTGGCGCGCTCACTAGTTCCCTTTGCAGCCCACCGCTGCGTGGCGCGCTCACTAGTTCTCCCTACAGCCCACTGTTACGTGGCGCGCTTACTAGTTCCTTCTACAGCCCACCGCCACGTGACGCGCTCACTAGTTCATTCTACAGCCCACCGCTACTTGGTGCGTTCACTAGTTCCCCCTACAGCCCACCGCTACGTGGTGCGCTCACTAGTTCCCCCTACAGCCCACCGCTACGTGGCGCGCTCACTAGTTCCCCCCACAACCCACCGCTACGTGGTATGCGGGAATAACGATTGTGTAGTTAAATTAAACGAAGGTTGTATTGCTTTTCAGAACTAATCCAAAACAACGATAGAATAAGACGGTAGATCACTTCTGACACATCAACCGAATAGCGGAGATGGGGTCCGGTAATTCCAAGACGGCACAGGCGGAGATGGCGGAGTGCGATAATTCCAAGACGGCACAGGTGGAGATGGTTGGGACTCCAGGCGCGACAGGGACCACAGAACAAAGGTAACTTTCCGGGTTTATCCCGCTCATCTCCTTCAGCCCTTCCGGACCAGTGTCGTCAGTACAATAGGCGGTCTCCGTCGTCCACTGATATCGCAGTTTTTCGTTCACGGTTGAGTGCAAGGAAGTTGTAGAAAACTTTCCAAATTATTCATTATATGTCAGCACTATTGGTGCATCACATTCCGACGATCTGGTGCATATTTAGCAATAACTAACAATTATTGGGGAGCCCAATTCAAACGTCGGTGGAGGTAAACAAATGTGAGGCACGTCCTTGGTGATCATTTCTATAGACAAACAACTACTATTGATCATGTATCCATGTGCTTTTCGATGCTGAGCATGTAACCGATTCCCTGATGTCAAGGATACAACTACACTAGCTGTCACACCAAATGAAGGTCACCACTGTTAAGAAACAGTCTTACTTTACTATGTGATCGAGGACACGATTCGACGTACAAAGTGACCACGAACACAAAGGGAACTTAAATTAAACGCGCTTAGCGAAAATGTAGGACATAATTTTGAACCTTTTTTTTTCGTGAAAAACGTCACCCCTGGAGTGGAGTGAAATCAGACCTAACCCAGTTCAAGCAGGCAGCAAATTATATCATAGAAAAAATGATCGATTGCGTGTAATGTTGGCAGCTAATGTGTATACTAACTAACTACTATCAATAAACTTTTTGGTATGCCAAGAAGCTTTATTGGTAAACCAAGAAAATTTAATGATGTTTATTGACAATTTACTTGAAAATTAAAGCTTTAAACTGTAATTTGCGGGGAGGTATCTTGGAATTCAATGCAGTAATGTTGGAGTCTTGCGGATTGCTGCACAACGCTGGTCGTTGTTAAACTGTATAATCAATTGATAAATTGAACTTTAATTGACAGTATATTAGAACTGGTTTAGTTTATGTGTATAACTGAATGTGCCTGTGTCTGCATTACGTTCAGAAAGTTCAAAACACTTGATATGGCTAATACACTGTTAATGTCATGTTGCTTTTCTGTCAGCGTAACAATAATATTAATTTATTTTTCTATACGTTAACATAGGAAAGTATTTGTTCCATGTCTTTGATTGACTGAGCTTGCAATCGTTCTTTCCATTCTTCTACCAGCCTCCACAAGAGGGCGCCACTGCGTGATGGGACCCACTGCCAATCACCAGATACATCGTAAGTATGGATTGGCTGAATTTCTGCAATAGCACAACATAATGAGCATAATCAGGGTAATGAACATTTTGGTCATAAATAAGGATGTAATACAGAAAGTTCCCATATACTCCGGGCAAAATAGGGATGTACCCAAAACAAATTGCAATAGTAATGAAACTTGCTTTTTCTCATTCCTTAGGTATCTAGGAGTACTGTTTCCAAAATCTACCAAAATTTATTCATTGGAACATATTCTTAAGGGGGTGACTTACATTACGCTATTAACCCCGCACTACGAATTGTGACCTATAATACCCATATTTCCAGCTTGCGTGATAGAGAGTTATTTAAACTGCAAAATACAACGAACATAGATAAATTTATGAGGAATCGTTACATTCTTTACATTGAAATTACATTTACTTTAGGTTAAATGACTTTTTCTTTCCACCACGACGGCCAATATTGTATATTTCATCTCTGTCAATGTAAAATCTTATCGGTACAGATGGTACTCAGCAGAATCCAAGGGGGAAGGGGTGGGGGCGGGGTTTAGGGGGTTTTAGGAGAGGGGACATACTATAAGTTCGGGGAGGCGAGACTGAGATAGTAGGATGGGGAGATACTCCAAGTTTGGATGGTACCCAAAGTTATTGGAGGGAAGACACCCCAAGCTGGGGCGGTACCCCAAGTTAGGGGAGGGGAGACATTCAAAATTTAGCTGATGTCAAAAGATAGGGGAGGGAAGACACTACAAATTGGGGCTCTGCCCCAAGCTAGGAGAGGGGAGACATCTCAAGTTAGGGGAGGGGACACACCCTAAGTTATGGAAGGGGACACACCCTAAGTTAGGAGAGGCAAGACACCAAGAGTTGAGGTGGTAGCCTAAGTTAGGGGGTAGGTGGACATTCAATATTCGGGTGGTACACAAAGATAGGGGATGAGAGACCTCCCAATTTAGGGAAGGGGAGACACCCCAATTTAGGGGTGATGCCCCAAGTGAACACCCAACCCCCGTTTTCAAATTCCTAGATCCGCCACCATTACGTTCTGGAAGGGTGGCGCCCAGGTTCTGGCAAGTTTTAGTATCCCAAGTTCGGGTAGTACCCCAAGTTCAGGTAGTACCCCAGATTCGGGTGGTACCACAATTTTTGGGAGTGAGACCCCAAGTTATGAAAGGGACGAGTTTTGACCGCAGAGGCACCCAAAGTTAGGGGAGGGGAGATATCCCAAATTAGGGGAGGGGAGGCACCTCAGATTAGGGGAGGGGAGACACTATGCATTAGGAAAAGGGAAGCAACCTAATTGGGGTGTTACTCCAAGTTAAGAGAGGGGAGACATCCCAAGTTAAAGGAGGGGAAATACCCCAAGATAAGGAAGGGGAGACACCCCAAGTATAGGTGGTGCTTCAAGTTTGGGGAGGGGAGATACCGCAAGTTAGGGAGGGGAGACACCCCTAATTAGGAGAGGTAAGACACCCCTTGTTTTTAACGTGTACCGCAAGTCTAGAGAGGGAAAAGGCAAGTTATGGGGGGGGGGGGGGGGGAGGCGGGGACACCCCGAATTAGCGGAGAGAAGACACCCCAGGTTGGGGAGCGGAGACATCCAATATTTGGGGAGGGAAGACACCCGATATTTGGAAGGCATCAAGTTTTGCGATGGGAGAGGCCTTAAGTTATGGGAAGTGAAACGCTCCAAATTGGACCACCCGAACTTGGGGTGATACCGCAAGTTAGAGTGGTACCCCAAGTTAGGAGAGGATAGACACCCTAAATTAGAAAAGACGAAACGCCCCAAGCTAGGGAAGGGGTGACACTCAGGTTGAGATGATATCCTAAATTTCGGGAACGTAGACACCATAAGTTATGGAAGCTAGGGGACACGCCATGTTGGGCGGTGGGAGGGGGGGGGGGGGGGTGAAAGAGGGCATCGTGTTCCCTGATAACAAAGAATAAATTTCTTGATTCCCAGGTCACGATGAATTAAAACGAGCACTCCCCGCATACAAAGGAAAGGGCGGATGTATGTTATAGATTGGCGATTTGCTGATTCACCGTTATTTAATGTTAAAGTTCCTATTTGACGATTAATTCAAATTCTTGATCACGACGGTCGCTTTCTACATCATTCCCAGTAGGCTGTAAACAACATGTTTTCTCTTTTGAAAAAAAAATATCTAAAACAGTTTATTGTGTTCCATTTAAGGTCAACATCAGCTGCAAGCGCCCCCCAAGACCTCACCCCTGGCGCAGGGACGCCTCAGGACCTCACCCCTGGCACCACCACCCCCGAGGACCTCACCCCTGGCACCACCACCCCCGAGGACCTCACCCCTGGCACCACCACCCCCGAGGACCTCATCCCTGGCACGACCACCCCCCGCACCCTCACCTGGCGGGTGGAGCTGCCAGGGGAGTACGCCCCCCAGGACGCCATGGTATGCACCTCCCGGTCACGGGTGGAGGGCCGACCCCCCGGAACCTTGAGGGAGGAGGCGGCCAGGCTGGAGGGGGGCACGTTCGACTGGGGTCACCGTGACACGGTGGAGCGGAGAGTAGCCGTCCAGAGGTTGGTTCGTGACCTGGTTGAGGCGGTGGGTAGGAGGGACCCACTGTTTGCCGGACTCCAGGACAAGCTGGTCGGCAGTCATGGCGACGGGACAGATGTCAGAGGAGCGGCTGACGAGTTTGACATTTTAGTTAGTGTGGCGTGGGAGGGGGTGAGGGTGGTGAGGGAGGGTGGGAGGAGGTGTGTATTGGTGCGAGGTGAGACCCTGGCCGCCTGTCGGGAGGAGGGGAACATGGGAGTCCTGATAGGTGAGCCCCGTGTCGTAGAGGGGGTGGAGGAGTGTGAGGTGGACCCTCGGGCCTTCCTCGAGCTCTGGGTGGACGGGCTGGATGCCGTGCTGCCCACCGTCACGCTCCCCGAGGGTCTGACCCATGGCGGCCTCCTCACCCCCAGGTACAGTGGAGTGAAGGTCGGCGACACCACTGTCACCCTGTCTCTGGTGTGGCGGGGGGAGATCCGACTGACCTGTGACCTCACCCCCGCTTTCTCTGTCCCCCGGGACGCCGTGGAGGGTGTCACCCAGGAGGCGATATGCCGCCTGGAGGGGGTGGCGGGGCTGGAGCGGTCCTCACACCCCGTCCACCTGGTGCCGGTGGTGCGGGGGTGTGGGTCAATGTGGTTACCAACGACGTGTGTCGTGGAGACACACGCGCTGGTCGCCCTCGGCCCCCGCTCATCCACCGTCACCCTCATCCGGGGCCTCAAGCTCCTGGCGCGGCGCTACCTCCAGTGGCGCCCCCGGGATGAGAGTGAGGTGAGGGAGGCCAGGGACACCCTGGCGGCCCTGGGGGGTGGGGATGGTGGGTCCCGGGGGTGTATCGGGGGGTGGGTGGACGTAGAGGGGCTCTCTGAGTGTGTTAGTGAGTCGCTGGAGACCGGAAGGGTGAAGTTGCCAGAGAGGAGGGAGGGGGAGGGGGAGGATCGGGCTGGGAGTGGGGTTTACTGGAGCAGGGTGTCGCTGGTGGTGTCCGCCACCCACACAGCGCACTGGGCGGCGCGGGGGGCTGGGGGGTGTCAGGGTGAGTGTGGCCTGTGTGAGAGCCTGACCCGTGTGGCCCGGGAGCTGTCACACAGGCCCACTGCCCACCTCCTCCACCCCGCCGTGGGGGAGACTGTGGGGCTGCCACCCTCACCCCATCTTGAGGTCCCCTCCGCCTTCCTCAAGTACATCATCCTGAGGGACTTAGTGGGGGGCGAGGCGCTGCGGGGGGTCGGTCAGTACATGAGGGAGCTGGCGACTCACTTGGAGAGAAGGGGGCGTGTCTCCCACCCCCTGCTGAGTGGTGAGGGGGTGGGAGACATCTATCCGCGGTCAGAGCCGGGAGTGGAGCTGATCACAAGTCGCCCAGAGTACTGGACGCGGTCACTGTATCCTGTCTGGCGCTTGTTTCCCCCCTCCCTCTATCGCTGTCACGCGGAGGTCTGCCGTCAGCTCTGTGACGTCACACAGGTCACGTGATCACTAACACACCAACCACTTCACGGGTGTCGTATCACGTGACCCCAACAGATGACGTCACAAGATGGCGGCGGTTTGTTTACATCCGGTGACTGGGGGGAGGGGGGAGGGGTAGTTAGACCAGGGGGGAAAAGTTGTAGGGGGGTAGACGGTAGGCTAGAGGGGGGTAGTTGGAAGGCGGGGAGGGGGGGGGTGAAGGGTAGGTGGAGGGCTAGGGAGAAGTTATTGGTATACGACCTAAAACAAAATGGCGGCCGTTTGTTTACCTTTTTTCAAGTTTTCACTTTTTTCCTTTCATGGCACCAGGTCCGATTTTTTTTTTATTTTTTTATCAGTCGCCACTTAGATTTACTCTCATGTATGGGAATGGTCGCTTTGATAGCTTTCTAAAATATCAGATTTTGTTTTGTTTTGGGCAGCTGATTTGGTTGGTGGTGGAGGGGGATATGGCGTTGGGGGCTGAACTCGCTAGCCTTCGACTGACTCTGACCGCTTCGACTGTCGACTGCCTGGTCCGCTTACTTCCAAAGGTATATACAAAATTTACTATGGGTTTATTTTCTTTTGAGATTATTATTTTACAAGCTTAATTGGTCCGCAATATGAGCTATAAGCTCCGATACTTTTAAGCCTCTTAGCCAGGTCACAACCCCTCTGGAGTGTTTGTTTTACAACAGAGCATACTGTTACGCTGGATCGTCTGATTAATTTTGATTATTAATCTAGATATATCCCCACGGAATAACTGATTAATGTTGATTCTTAATCTAGATGTATCCCCACGGAATAGCTGATTAATTTTGATTATTAATCTAGATGTATCCCAACGGAATAACTGAATTAATAAATATGCGCTCGCATTTTTAGGTAGCATTTATCCATATTTTTCATATATTGGTGTATTGTTACAATGATTCTTTGGCTAAATTTCAGATATTTGTCGATTTATAATATATTAATATATTAAGAATAAAGTCATCGCCTACCAGCACAACACACTATTTAGTGTTCCTTGCATTTTTATCTTTGTTGCACCTTAGTGCGTATAATGAATGAAAGTAATCAATGGGACAGATTGAAAACATGGTTGGATATATCTGCAGCTGACGAGCTTCATAAGAAAACACTAAATGTACGCAACGGCACTAAGTCATTAGAATTTGTGCATAACTGCCTTTTTCTTCCTTTGAAAACATGATAACATATCAGTTGCGTATAGTTACATTTCACACGATTAAACAATGTAATTTTCAAAAATATTTCTAATAAAGAAATCTTCATACAAAGTGCAGTATTCATTAATTCGCCAAAATTGTTTCAGTTTTAAAGAGATGTATTCGATTTACATGAAACCAATACCATTTTGACAAATTGACTTCGAAATGAGAAGAACCGAAACTGGTTTGCTCCATACCATGCAATGGGCCAAAAAAGCGTTTATTCACACATTTGGTCGCCAATGCCACCCCATATATCACCAGTCTGCAAATGAACTTTTGGGCACATTTGGCTATAACCTGATAATTTACCAGCCACAAGGTTATGGCTTTGTTGCAGAGGACAAATTGTCAAAGAGAACGGGAGGCACGACTGGATTCCTGTTGCAACTGGCACGTAACAGGACTAATTATATGACACCTACTTAACAAAGACCTGATTAAATTGCACGCAAGAAGGTCTAACTATAAAACCCTCATCTCCTCATTTTAACAGAACAATGGAAAACAAATCTCTATACATATTTATTGGACTAAATATTGGATAACAGTTGTTCAAGCTATTGTTCTAAACTGGTTGGCAAAAATATCAGTAGTACGAAGCTGATATAGGGAGATGTTTTGAAACCAGCAATCAGGTCTGAATTTGCAAATATATTGGGTTGGGAGCACCTTGTATGGAAACGTTATGATGTTATGCGGCCAAAACAATAAATTAATAATTATTTTAGGGGGATCGTTATGATTTAACAGCAAATTGTCACGCCTAAGCCTTTTACACATCATTTCTTTCACTGGGCTTTAAGACAGTCGTACAGCCATTACCATCTCGTGTGAACGCGATGCGCAGTTTCACATATAATTTTATGGAGGAAAACTGACATATTTATAGGCCTACATTCAGCTAAATAACCGGGTGAAGCGGTTCGTCGCTGACATCAATCGAAAATATTTTATTGACACATTCGTATCATAATACAACTTCAACACGTGGTTACACCACTGCGGCCCGTGGCGGACGCTGCACCGACCGATGGGAGCACAAAACTGACCCTCCCTCATCGGACACACTACTGACCCATGGCGGAAACCACATCGCCCAGCGGCGGACACTACACCGGCTCGTGGCGGACACCATATTGACCCGTGGCGGACACCATACCGACCCGCGGCGGACACTACACCGACTCCTGGCGGACACTACACCGACCAGTGTCGGACACGACACTGACCTGGGGGGGGACAGACCCCATTTCTTCGAACGAACGCTGCAAAACAAACCACAACATCTAACTGACCAAATTTATTTTTAAAACGAAAAACAAACGGCTTCAATATTTTTGTCACACATGAAGATTTGGCACTAACGCTTGATTCGCAGCATCACCTTAAAGTTCGCAACTTGATTTGGTATTAAGCAACTTGTATTCGGACGTTATGATGCAATTGCAGGAATCACGGACCATCCGTTATGAGTCCGTTATGCTTTCACAACATGGAAACATAGCGAATACCGAAAGTGTTTATTATCATCACATCGACAGTAGGACACCGTTGTGCAACCAAAAAGAAAGCGCGGTTTTACACTAACCTTTATGTCGTTGAAGGGGCCCATGAGAGCGTTTATATTATTTGACAAACCTGGAAAGATCTACTTTAAAACATATTATCGCCTTGACAGTAACTAGTAACTTTTTTCTCACAATGCTAATCATGTTCGCATTGAGGCCCTTGACCCCAGGTATGACGTTTTGTACTGGCTGGAACCAAAAAATGTGTGACATAGCTCAAATTGAACTGCTGCGATCCGTGGGAACACTGCTACAACCAGTTGGGACACTGCTCCGATAAATGAGGACTGTTGTGATCACCTGGGACACTGCAGCGATCAGTGGAGACACTGCAGCGATCAGTGGATACACTGCAGCGATCAGTGGGGACACTGTTCCGATCCATTGGGACAGTGCGGCAGCCAGTGGAGACACTGCTGTGATCAGTCGAGACAATGCTATACGACCCATCGGGACACAGTCGCGATCAGTTGGAACAGTGCAGCGATTAGTGGGGACACTGCAGCGATCAGTGGAGACACTACAGTGATCAGTGGGGACAATGCAGCAATCAATGGGGACACTGCAGCGATCCGTAGGGACATTGCTGCGATCAGTGGGGACACTACAGCGATCAGTGGGAACAATGCTGCGATCAGTGGGGACACTGCAGCGATCAGTGGAGATAATGCAGCGATCAGTGGGAACACTGCAGCGATCAGTGGGGACAATGCTGCGATCAGTGGGGACAATGCCGCGATCAGTGGGCACACTTCAGCAACCAGTAGGAACACTGCAGCAATCAGTGGGGACGCTGCAGCGATCCGATAGGATACAGATGCAGTCTGTGGGAGCCCAGCTGCGATTAGTAGGGACAATGCTAAGACCAGTCGGGATTAATGTTCCGATCAGTGGGGGCACTGCGGCAATCAGTGGGGACACTGCAGCAAACATCGGGGACACTACAGCAAACATTGTGGACACTGTAGAGATCAGTGGGGACACTGCAATGATCAGAGGGAACACTGCAGCGATCCGTCGGGACACAGCAGCGATCACTGGGGACATTGCAATGATCAGTGGTGACACTGCAGCGATCAGTTGGGACACAGCAGCGATCAGTGGTGACAATGCGGCGATCACTGGGGACAATGCGGCGATCAGTTGGAACAATGCAACGATCAGTGGGGACACTGCATCGACCAATGGGGACACTGCAGTTATCAGTTGGGACACTGCTGATATCAGTGGGGGTAATGCAGCGATCAGTGGGGACACTGCTGACATCAGTGGGGGCAATGCAGCGATCAGTAGGGACACTGCAGCCATCAGTGGGGACAATGCAGCGATCAGTGGGAAAACTGCAGCGATCCGTGGGGACACTGCTTCGATCAGTGGCGAAAATGCAGAGATCAGTGGGGAAACAGCAGAGATCAGTGGGAACACTGCTGCGACCCATGATAATAATGGCAGACATACCACCGACGTTGCTGCGACCCGTGGGAACACTGATGCCACGACCCATGTGGGCGCTGATGTCGCCCGTGAGAACACTGCCACAACCTATCAGGGCAGTGCTGCGATCCGTAGGAACACTGCTGAAACCCGTGGGTTTTGATCCGTAAGGACACGACTGCGAAACCTGGGGACTGCCTTGTGACAAGTGAGAACACTGCTGCGACCCGCAGGAACACTTCTGCGATTTTCGGAGATACTACTTCGACCAGCGGGGGAATCAGTGGGGTCCGGCTGAAATAAAATGGACCATCGTTCGCGGGTCCACTATGCTCTTCTTTACAGGTACGCTTCGTATACTCGCGCTTGGCTGCGGCCGATTGACACTAGGTTTGGGATAATCCCAGTACAACATGCAATCTGCGACTAAGCATTTTTGCATGACGTGTAATTGTCACCTCTCCCGAAAAAATTTACGGGGTTTGTGCGAGAAAATGCATATGAGGTGGCTTCTCGTACGAGGGTTTATCTCAGCGCACATATCCTTTCCTATACTATCCTCGTCTAAAGAGTCCAGGCAGGATATCTATGGGAGACTTTGGCTGAGATAAACCCATCTCGTACTCAAACCAATATAACTATCACATTGCGAATGGCAAGCATATTGGCGACACCACACTGACCCGTGGTGGACACCACACTGACCCGTATCGGACACCGAACTGACCCGTAGCGGAGACCACACCGACCCGTGGTGGACACCACACTGACCCGTAGCGGACACCGAACTGACCCGTAGCGGAGACCACACCGACCCGTGGTGACACCACACTGACCCACGGCGGACTCCACACTGACCGGGCAAAACACTGCCGCGACCCGAGGGAACACTACCGCGACATGTGGGGCCCAGCCACGACATGTGGGAACGTTGACACGAAATGTTGGAATTCTGACACGATATGTGGGAACACAGCCACGACATGTGGAAACACTGCCACGACATGCGGGGACACACTCACGACATGTGGGAACACTGCCACGACATGTGGGAACGTTGACATCACATTTTGGAACAGAGTCACGACATGCAGCAACACTGCCGCGACATGTGGCAACACAGCCACGATATGTGAAACACTGCCACGACATGTTGGAACACTGCCACGACACGGGGCACCACTGCCGCGTCACGTGGGAGCAAAGCCACGGCACGTGGGAACACAGCCGCGGCACGTAGGAACACTGCAGCGACATGTGGCAATACATGGACGACATGTGGGAACGTTGACACGACATGTGGAAACACTGACACGACATGTGGAAACACTGACACGACATGTGGGAACGTTGATACGACATGTGGAAACACTGACACTGTCTTGACATGTGAGAACACAGCCATGTCATTTTTAGAACACGTGATATATAACACGGTTATAAAGTGACATACATCTCGGGCGAACGCGACGCGCGGTTGTGCGTAACACTTAATGTTGGGGGGGGGGGGGGGGGGATTTAACAGTTGTAGGCCCACATCCAGCTACCTAGGATAACTAACAACATTCCTGAAGAAAATCCACCGAACTAATAATTCACAGGACTTAAACGAACAACAAATGCCTATAAGACATGTTTGAAGTATATTTTTATTATTCTGGGGGCATACAACTGTGTCCGTAATTACTTATTTGTGTGTTAAGAGTTCGTGTAAAATAAACCCATACGAGATCGCGTAGAGGGATTATACCTGAGAACGGGATTGATTGAAATGGCATTACATATAATACCGGATCACAACTACGTTCCGCTAACCCTAGCGCCGTTCCGATGATGACATCGCCACTGATGACAGCGCCTCTCCGCTAATGACAGCGCCGCTTCGCGGATGACAGCGCCGCTCGCGAACAGTGTCAATCGCAAATCGCGTCACTCGCTAACCGTGTCACTCGCTAACCGTGTCACTCGCTAACCGTGTCATTCGCTAAGCGTGTCACTCGCTAACCGTGTCACGCGCTGACCGAGTCACTTGCTAATCGTTTTACTGGCTAACCGTGTCACTCGCTAACCGTGTCACTCGCTAACCGTGTCATTCGCTAACCGTGTCACTGTCTAACCGTGTCACTTGCTGACCGTGTCACTCGCTGACCGTGTCACTAGTTAACCGTGTCACTCGCTAATCATGTCACCGCTCAGTAACCAGTGAGAGATACCATCAGCGGTTTATGGTGAATTTACCTCAATAGCTAGTGGCCATCCGCTCACAATATAGCATATTGGATCAAAAGTTTACTCATTCTGTCCATCAGGCTTGATTCAGTGCATTCAGTTAAATAGTTATAATAGTCACAAACAAACTAGCTTAAACCTAAACTTAAACTAAACAGTATTTTATTTAAAACTCTTGATGACACGGCTTTAATGAGTGTTTCGAGGATGTTATATATTCAAAGGTGTCTATGTAAGCTGTTTTATTGTGGGCGGTCGGTGTAGCCAACTTGTTGGTTGTGATCGATTGTTTCGGTTATTAGATATAAATGTATTGTCCAATCACAGTTCAGAGCTCGTCCATATAACTGTCCAATCGGAGCCGCCGTTCCTTCTCTCTGCTGTGGACGTTGGTGACGCCGGACGGGCGACAACAACCCGCCCACCTCTCCCTATGCTTTGATTAAAGTGTCTTTGTATTCGTTCGGGCATTTGGAAGCCCTCACAACAGTCATGTCATTGCTTATACTTAAAGCAGAACCAATTGAAATTATATGGTACTTACAAGATATGAATTTAATTATATGGCACTGTTAAGCTTTAACTTTAAGCTTTGTATTTATGGTATGCAACCTGCCAATAGGTATTGATTTTCATCTGTCATTTAACAAATGACTATAACGACAAATTGTTGTTACATATGACTTGTATTTAACCCATCCGCTGATCGACAAAATCGATATTTGCTTCCATACACGTTGTAACGGACTCTTGGGTTGTCAATCGTAAACCCAAAATCTCCGCAATGTGTTTCTGAAGGACAAAAGTACAAAAACATGGTAAGGATCGTGTACGGGCCTCACGACATCCCAGTTCATCATTCCAGAGGTTAATGGCCAAGCGCAACTCATAAGTAGAGCGTAAATTCTTAATATTTTTGCTGTTCCGCTATTATTGCATTTGTTTTATCTTGAAGCTCACATTAATGATAATTTCAGGGTTTTAGTACTAACTCTTGCGTTACTTAGATAGAACTGGTATGACCTGATATGTAATAAACGAGAGTTATTCACAGGCTATTGAAGTGTCTCAAACCAACTATACTAAGGTGCACAGATATAATACTTCGCTGTTATTAACATTATATTATATGTAACTAATACAAAATATTACACACAAGCAGTTAGTTTCTTGTCACTCGCCAAAAACAAAGAGGTTTGTCACAAAACAGCTTCCTTCCTATAGGGCGGCATAGATCCAGGCTTGTGCGCGCGTAGACATGCGTGTCATGATGATTATTACGTCATACGACATGGAAAACCCCGCGCAGCACATTAGATCGACTGCCACTGACAGTCACTCATGAGACAACCGCATTCTGGTTCATCAACTGTCTAACCGCTCATACATTACATAAATCTACTCGGATGATTATAATTCTGATATGCACAGCACTTCAGTGGTTAGTTGTGCATTAAAGGACAGTTGTAGCCTTTCTTGTGTGTTAGGCGAGTGAAGGCAAACAACCGGAAGGTAGGCAGCACGTACAGGCCGTTGATACTAGGCATTGACGTAAAGGATAAGTATGTCTGTCTCATGGGGTCTCGATAAATCCCGTAGTCACTGTACAGCCCAATTCCATTCCACACGCGGGGAACATAAAATATATATTTCATAGACACACACGAACTCAATCACACAAGGGTAGCGTTCAACACTCACACGAGGGCGCTGCGTGGTATAGTTCAAGGCATTGACCGTTTGGGGGTTGACACGAGATGGATCAACATGTACGCTAGCGCCATATTCAATATTCAGCACATCCCGTTAGAATGAGAGTATACCCAGTGAGCAAATGAAAAACATTGAAAGTGATACTCGTTTCGGATCGGATCATCCGATATCTTGGAAATCAGTGGATCAATACGACTGGCGGTCGTCGTAACGCTAATCATGGATACCGTATCGATTCAACGCGAACTGTAAAGTATTAAACAAATATTAATGCTACATTTACGACTCAACTTCAAATGTCATAGAACCCGTTATAAGAGAATATCGACAATCGACGCTGGGCCCTCCATCTACCCCGGAGGTGGGCCTGGAGGGTGGGGAGCAAAACGCGAGCGGTGGCAGGAGTTCGCGCTCTGACTTTAATGTCATACCAAGGCGGCGATGGATAAGGAGAAGACGAGGACAAGTCGCCGTCTATGCGCCACAGCCCTCGTGTTGGGCGTGTGGGTCATTCTGTGTGCCCTGTACTCCTTCCAGAGTGGCCTGCACTCAAGGATGGTTTTACTAACTTCTGACACCGGGTTAACGGTCCATGCAAGTGACGACGGTGAAGGTGAGGAGAGAGCCACGCAGGCGAGGAGCGACTACGAGAGGGCCCAGCCCGAAGGGGGCGAGAAGGAGAGGGCACAGCCAGAAGGGGGCAAGGACACGAGGGTCCAGCCGGAAGGGGGCAAGGAAACGAGGGCCCAGCCAGAAGGCGGCGAGGAAACGAGGGCCCAGCCCGAAGGGGGAAAGGAAACGACGGCCCAGCCAGAAGGCGGCGAGAAAGAGAAGACCATGCCAGATGCCCATGGTTAGTTCGTGTTTTGGGCGTTTATATTATAATATTTGCTTCCGATTTTGTCAATCAAATTATATGATGTACTTTTCCATACAAAATGTTATTGTAAACAATAACATTTTGCGCACACAGAAGTACATATTCTTTGCACATGTGACCATCTATCCATATAGATGGTCAAGATAGAGGGTTGTGTTTCAACAACAACTGCTTACACACATTTAACATTAAAAAATATATGTGAGTAATACGTGAGCTATGCTAAAACAATTATGCTGAAACAGCACGGAAGAACAACCGCCTGATCGGCATACACATTTTTGAGAGATCTCTTCAATCCTCTTTATAGTTATACAAGTAGAAGCAAGTGTAACATTAAGTAGAAAGAACACTAGTTCAATATCCGTTGACGAACGCAACACTAAAACTCAATTTACAATAAAATACGCACTGAAGCAAGGTAACATTCATACTCACCGCATTCGATCGTGCCAATTATTCAGGTCTAGTTTCTTGTAGTTAGTTATTGATTTATCAACAACACGGATCGTCCTGATAATGAACAGAGGGGGATGTATGGATTAACAATATTTTCACGTAAATTGGCAATGTGATACAACACCAATACATGAGATACTTGGATGTCCACATATCGGCCGTTTCACAGTGATGTTAATCAATGTACCATTCATAGACACCTTGAGGATATCACAATATGTGGGATATTTTAATTACATTTCATCACACTTTCGTCAGACTTTCATCACATTTAATCACACTTTCATCACACTTTCATCACATTTACATATGTATCCCAATGCCATCGCATTTTCATATTTATTTCAATTGTATATTTAACCAAATTTCATATTTATCCAAATTTCATATTTATCCAAATTTCATATTGATCCCAATTTCATATTTATCCCAATTTCATATTTATCCAAATTTCATATTTATCCCAATTTCATATATATCCCATGTTCATATTTATCCCATGTTCATTTTTATCCCATGTTCATATTTATCCCATTTTTATATTTATCCTATTTTCATTCTAAGTGTGGAACAGTTTAATTCTGAATGCGGAACATTATCATTCTAAAAGTGGACCACTTCCATCACAATGAGTGAAATAGTTTCATATATTCATATATTCATGGTCTTTGTGCATGGCCTGTATTCATGGCCTGTGTGCTCGACCTGTATTCATGGCCTGAATGCACTACCTGTATTCATGGCCTGTATGCATGGCCTGTATTCATGACCTCTATTTATGGCCTGTATTTATGACCTCTGTTCATGACATGTATTCATGATCTGTAATTATGAACTCTATTCATGACCTCTATTCATGACCTGTTTCCATGGCCTGCATGCGTGATATGTATTCATGGTCTGTATTCGTGGCTAATGTTTAGGGCCTACATTCAAGGTCTGTACAATTTATTCTTTTTTTTCGCCATTACGCATAACATCAACATAAATCTAACAAAATAAGCATCACATAATAACTCTCGCAAGGTGCTCAATTGTTTCGGGTTCCCACTTACAAGAAGAGTCTTTCTTTAGTAATTCTCTATTTGGTGCGGTTG
This sequence comes from Arenicola marina, assembly GCA_964019135.1. Lineage (NCBI taxonomy): Eukaryota > Metazoa > Annelida > Polychaeta > Arenicolidae > Arenicola > Arenicola marina. Next base: position 40,389,095 of record OZ025253.1, on the reverse strand, counting down.
ATCATGTATGAGTCAAAGCAATTGCAGAAATAAAAGTAACATACTTAAATAATATCTTTCGTAGTTAGTATGCGGTAGATTTTAAAAATCGAATTTAGCTTCAGTCTCTCATTTTGTACCAAAGAGCAAGCTGCTATTAAGATTCTATGTATACATGAAATTACACGTGTGTTGGCTTCGAAAACAATAATCTTAACATCCCCTTAACAATGTCAACCATCATACATACGATATGTACATAGGCTCTAACATGACAGGTGGGGTGGATTTTATATGCAGCTCAGAAATGAAACGTTATTGACCATGTTTGAATTTTTTGGTATTATCACCCTGGGATATAGATATATCACCTGGCCTTCCAAGCAGATCGCTCCTGTAATTCACATGGCTTGACTGCCTACGTACAGAACATACGGTGATCGACATGCCAAAAAAAAACCAGGCCATTGATATAAACGTGAATGAGGCTTTTTAGAACCAGCAACGTCTAGCTTTTTTTGTCATTTGCATGGATGGCATGTCTAATTTAGAGATATATACTGCGACCTTTGGCGGAAAATGAATGATTGAAGTATAGCCAATGAAATGCCTAACGCTTTGCAAAACTCACGCTATTATTACGAGTTAATGCGGGATGTGAGAGACCCAGTCACTGTATCGTACGATCTTTCCTGGGTTGCTTTAAATTTCATGTTTTGTTGTGTTGTACCAAGTTCGCGGATATTCGTAAAATATATATTGATTCTATGTTTTAGAACGCCCCAACATTTGATCTTTTTCGGACCCTAATGTGTCATAATGATGTAACTACCCTGGGGAATTTGGCAATGTGCATGCGTGTATATCTTAATGAAAATCGTCTCTGTTCCTCCACCTAAATGTAGAAGTGACGCGGATGCATTGCTATGCTCCTGCCCTCTAGTTCAGCTGATATATATATACGATTTATCGCCTGTGCAGCCTATCGAAGGTGCTGATAGGGACCAGCGCAAGTAACGAGTGGCATTAGCAAGCTGGTAATTGTGTTGGAAGCGTTCTAGCTCGCCAAGCGTGAAGACCGCAACGAGAAGACCGATAATAACGACGTAACAGTATGTTCTTCAAGATACTGCGCATTTCTGCGCACCATGCAAACTGTTTGTATGATTATATGTTGTGTCATGTGGGCCTTAAGGCCTTCAAGACCAAATGAACCACAACCACAACCAACCACAACCATATCCTGAGTTTCACTTTGTGGGCGTAATGCTTTGTTTTCCGACGCAATGTCACTATGACAACGATTGTCTATTAAAGGGGCCGGGTCATGTTGCATTGGTGCTAGTCACGGGTCATATTACACGGTTTAAGCCGCCTTTAGATCAAACGCTAGGGAACAGTTAACATGACCATCAGCTCGTAATAATGGACATCAAACCCGTCGTAGAATAACTATTGAGCCTCTCTCAGTACAGAGATCTTCAATCTCAGTCAATTGTATTAATCGTCGAGCCGAAACATATAACTAAGCTATAGCACGCATACATGAGATACTTACTGGTCAGTCGGTGTGTTATAATTGCACAATGAAGTACGATTAACTGTGTTCTCGCGTGGATCTCATATCAAACGAGTTGCTATGAGGAAAACAACATGAAAAATGTCCGCGGTTTCATGATGTATTAGACTCGAATGCCACTTTTCCCCATATTCACAAGTGCCAGTCTGACAGAAAATATCACAAGAAACATCTACTATTTAAATTCTGTACACTGTCGTGTGTACTGAAAGATCTCAATATATGATATCAAACTGAAAGATATGAAATGTTTTCAATTTATGCAATTTTAATTAATTAGTTTCAATGACAATATCTACTTGCTCGCCCTTTTAAGAGGCAATGCTTTGTTTTCAACGCGTAACTGAATGTCTTATTGTACTTACCGAAGATATCCGTGTTTCAACGCAAAAAAGGACTATTTTCTGATATCTGGCATGCCTTTTCAATGCTCGTGACAACGCGTTTGGTATCTTCTACAAAAACATGTTGACTGCTGCTTCAAATTTAACATTTGGCCTGATTGCCGAAGACGATGTCGTTTTGCCCCTGTCGATGTCTTCTTAATGTGAAACTCCTTGGTCAAAACATGTGAAACATTTCGACTTGACTACCAAGATCTTCCTACCACTTTAGAAAGTAATGTTACGGTATTCAGGTTGTGAATGCCTCGAGTGTTGAATCTTGTCAGGATGGCTACTCGAATTATTCAATGGGAGACCGTGAACTTTACTCGTAACTTTTATGCTTAGTAAAATCGCTCCTATCGTCAATTTTATTTGTGTTGCTTTTCCAAAGCTTTTAGTAAAAAGTCGTGAGTTCCTTTCGACAGTTTTATTAAGTACGTTCCAATTCGATCATCAGTTATTACCGATTTCCGACAACTAAGCTTATTTAAGGTAAACACACTTACTTGCCACGTCACCACCTGTCAAAACATTGGCACGTGGGGGTATTTACTTATGCTAATTTACCCAAGTGCACCTTTTACTCTCTAGATCTACCTAAGATATGCGCGCTCCAACATTCGACCAATCTAGGTTTCCTTAATTATAGCCTGCTAAAGATAAATGTTAGCGTGTGTTATTATTCCGTAAAGTAACTCATATGCCAAAATATATCGTACCACACGGACAGCAGCCAAGAGCAGACTGTGTCGTACAACGCTCATGCCCGCCTTTTATAGGCTCTGACTGGTCACGTGACCAACTCACGTTTTGGTGAGTTCATCCATTTGTCAACTTTTTGGTGAGTTGGGCCCGCGACGGTGAACAAAGATTTCACTCTTATTCTTACTTAAACTTGACTATTATGTTGTCCAAAATACCTCAGAATGGATAAACCATGGATAATCTATAGAATTCCGGTGAGTACAAGCTGTGATAAGGCGTATGACCTGTTAAACCAACTCGAAGTTGTCACATTCTTCTATTATCGCCCGCTCGTGTGTCAGCACTGTGATCAGATTACGCTGTCCATTTCATTTACTTGATGACCAAATCTTTTCTTATTCTATATATTTCCATGAAATAAATACTCAACCCAATACAAAATACATTTCAACATTGTATTACATATGACGTACATTTTCCTTAACATTTAGTGCACATTACATTCCAACATTTTGTCACATAGCCCCCCCATTTAAAGTATCTGGTCCCTCTGATACTCTTTAAATGTCTAATACAAACTCTGTAACCTTTTAATGCCAAAATATAAGTCCTATATTCATGCCTATCCTAGTATCCAGTCACAATACACTTGCCATCGTGGTCCTTACTTATACAAATATTTCCACTCTCCGCTTCCTGTCTGTCAAGTTATCAGATAGGCTTCACTACTACTTACGAACAACAGCCATGACAGTCATCAAATATATTCTTACATGTCTACTATAACATTTTACAATTACCACTCTATGTGATACAACAGTATTCCATCGTTAACCTATTTCGTATGCTTTATATTTACTGACTTAGCCTTATTGCTATTTATACACAAATACAACACTTATGAAAAATAACTGGCATGAACCACACTCAAGTGGCCTAGTCCAATTGGTTTTCTGACTTGCTAATACCGCCTGAACTGTCTCTCCCGCATTTGTCCGACGTTCCGTTGTTGCGACATACTCCTGTGAACTAGCTGCCTTGCTCTGTTTACTAAAGGGTGTCTGATGTGCCGGGTTGGGGCTGGCGGCCCCACCAGATTACTTCTTGCCCTGTGGGCTGGTGAACGGGACAAGGGTGCCATGAATAGCCTTGGTTGCTGCTGCTCCTGAGTTCCTATTTGGTTTGCTAGTTGGGCCGTAGCCAAGGTATCGATTTTTGTAGTCAGACACTTGATATAACCGCATAGTTCCTTGACCCCTTTATTCAGGGAAACTATGCCTTCATGCTGTTTGTCAATGTTCTGAAGTTGCGACGTGGCAATCTTTTTGATGTCTGAAAGAATAGCTGCTGATGTGTTTGGTTTTACTTTCTCTATCTGTTCTGCCACCTTCTTCGTCAGATCCGCCAGATTGTAGTTAGTACAAACTGTTGAGTCACCACTTTGAGGGCAGCAACTAACTCTGGCTGGAGACCGAGGTTTCCCTGTCTGTGATCATCTGATAATTCCTGGTGTGACTCTCTTCTTGTGCTATGGCTATCCTCTGGGATGTCGCTCTGATCCTCCACTCCATCTTTACTTCGTTGATCCATTTCTTCTGCTGTTCTGTTTCGCTCTGGTTCCCTCTTCTCTTCTTTTCCTCTCCTTTCCTGTTCCCTTTTCTGTTCTGATCTCCTCTCTTGTTCCTTCTCATGTTCCTTTCCTGCACTCTCTTGTTTTCTTTCTTCGTCCATGCTTATGTTTAATGGTCTCGAGATTCCTTTGCCCACCTGTTTTACTTTCTTTACTTGTGTGGGTGTCTCATTCCTTTTTGTTAACTGTGGTTCCATAAGCAACCTGTCCTGTTTTTTCCCTGTCTCCTTTGCATCTTCGTGTGCGTGGCTTCTCTTCTTGTTCCCTTGCTCATTGTGTTCTGTCTTCCGATCTGCTTGCTTGTCCTTCCTTTCCTGTGTTACCTCTTTTCCCGACCTCGCCTCTTCATCCTTCTTCCGCCTCTTTGCGCCTCCTTCGCTCTCACTTCGTTCCCTTTCTTTGCGTTTCTTCCCTGGCGTCCTTTCTCTACTAGTACTGTCTTTCCTGGTGTGCCGTTTTTCTTCCGATGTCGCTGCCCTTATGCCTCTTTCATAAGCCAATCCTCTTGTGCTCCTGTCCTCCGTTTGTCCAGCTGCTTTCTCCTGGTTAGGGCCACTTGCAATTACTTCTACATCAGTCGTTGCCTTTCTTCTTTTATAATTCTCGCACGTTGATGACTGGGAGTCACTCACTTCGCTCCAGCCCCTCTTCCTACTGGGATTGCCGCTTCCATTCTCTTCTCCATCAGTGTCACTACTGCTGCTGCTGCTGCTGCTGCTTTCCTCAGTATCACTGCTGCTAGTGCAGTGAGGGCTTGACTCTTGATGCACCTCTATCACTGGACTCTCCTCTCTATCTTCCGCCGTCTCTTCCCCATGTTCCATCTCCGTCTCGGTCACCCCGCTTATTTGAAGAGCGGCACTTACAGTGTCGAGCTCGCCGTTTTTTAGCTTCAATGCAAAAGCCTCCAATAGTTTTCTTTGTACTGGCGACAACTCCTCACCTACTTCTTTCCGTCGGTCGGCCCACATTTTCCGTGACTTTTCCGGGCTCAAGAGTCTAAAGTTTTCCACCAGATACTGGGGCGGAGAACATCTCCGTTCCCAGGTTTCTTCAAACTTGGCTGCCTTTTCTTTATGACGACTTGTGGCGATATGCCGATCCAGTTTCACGCTCGTTCCCGTCGAAAAGTTGCAGGCAAGACAACTGAAAGGCGCAGTCCTTGGTGTGCAGTGGGCCCTGGTGTGGTGATCTAGGCAATGGCTTTTTTCGCCGACCCATTGGCACTGGTTGCACTTGTATGCTCGACCTCTCATCTTCTCAGGGTGTTTGCTCCGTTTGTAATAAGTCCTGCAACATATAACATTTAGCACTATTTTAGGCTCTTCACAACTTTCAAAGCCCAAGATGGTTGATTATCTCCTTCGTAGGGTTTCAGCTTATTGTGGTGAACTACTTTTCGGTCTCCCTTTTTGCTGGTTTGTATTACATAGTCGAGTTGACTTAGGGGTTTTACTACGACCACGGGTCCACTGTATGGCTTTTGCAGCTTAGGACAGATTCCTTCCTCTCTAGTTTCATACCGAAGCCAAACCATATCTCCTGGTCTATATGTATGCATTGCTACCGTAGTGTCGTACGCTTCTTGTTGTCGTTTTGTGGCTTTTTGCAAGTTTTCTCTTACAGTCTGGTGTATTTTGCTGAGGCTGTTTCTTAGACTTTCAATGTACTCTCCACAGTATGTTTGTTTACTGTATTTTTCTTTATCTTCTAAAGTCACTACTTCAGTAGGAAAATGGATCTCCCGTCCCATCATAACCATATTGGGGGTCATTCTTGTGCTCTCATGTACCGTGGCCCGGTAAGCCGCTGTGAGAAGTTCAAGATGTATATCCCAGTCTTGTTGATCTGTTATGTATGCTCTTATCATCTTTACTATCACTTGGTTGGCTCGTTCCACTTGTCCATTTCCTTCTGGGTGTCTAGGTGATGTACGTGTCTTTTTAATCTCTAATAGTTTACACATCTCATAGAATAGTTTACTCTCGAAATTTCTCCCTTGATCTGTGTGGATTTGCAATGGACATCCAAATCTGGAAATGAATTCTCCTACTATTGCTTGAGCACAAGTTTCGGCTGTCTGGTCTGGTATAGCATATGCTTCTGTCCATTTTGAGAAAGCATCTACCAGTACTAAGATATAAACATTTCCCCTTCTCGTCTTAGGTAATGGCCCTAGTATATCAATGGAGACCCTGTCCATTGGTGCTCCCACTCGCATATCCCCAAGTGTCGCTTTCGGAAGCTTGTTAGGCTTCTTGTTTGCTGCACAGTTGTCACACTTCTTTATCCAAAGCTTTACATCCTCACGCAGGTTATACCAGTAGAACCGTTGAAGTATCTTTTCCACCGTTTTCTTTTTTCCCAAATGAGCCGATAATATAGAGTCATGCATATTGTACATAATATTTGCTCTTAATCCTTTTGGCACTAGGAATTGAAGATAAGAAACAGTGCCGTCGCCTTTGTGCGCGCGTTTGAAAAGTAGTCCATCCTTTATCTCCAGAGCAGCCCAATAGTTCCAATACTGTCTTGTTTCGGGGCTCGCTGAGGCGATAGGCGCACCTCTAGGTCGCTGATTTCCCTTTTTCCACCGATAGACAGGTCCTATGTCTGGGTCATTTCTTTGCATGTCTTGCAGCTGTTTGTTTGTATGGCCCGTAAACCAATGACCCCTAGTACTAACCTGGTTTACTCTCGCTCGTCTACATTCATCGTTAACACTGTTAGTGACTACTTTGCCTACTGCACATTTAATTTTATTTCCTAATATACTTCGCCACCAAGGCAATTTTACGTTGCTCTTCGTTATCTCTGCCTTGTGGTCTTGCGTTGCCCTGTTTTGTGCCACTTTCGGCTTACACCTTCCATCGTCTTCCAGCGGCCGATGTACCACCGTATCTTGTGGCTTATTGCTTATCTGTAATGTCATTCCGAGTTTCCACACCCTTTCTCTCATTTGAATACATTGATACTGCATTATGCACAGCAAGAACATCCATAGTCGTAAGACTCTCTGCTTGAGGTTCTTGGGCTTTGTTTCTGTTCCTTGCGTTCTGGTGAGTCTGATAGACTCCTTCTGCTCTTGCCAAGTACTGTGCATCTCGTTTGTTCTTTTAATGCATTTCTTACACGGTCCACATTTAAGCTCTTCCAAATTATCTTGATCCGGGCACTCACATTCTTGAGGGTTAGGACATCTCGACATGGCATCAGCATTACTGTGTTGCTTTCCGGGCCTATATTCCACAGTGAAATCATACTGAGCTAGTATCTCCAACCACCGTGCTATCCGACCCTTTGGTTCCTTCAGGCTGAACAACCACTTGAGAGCTTGATGATCCGTACGAGCTACAAAATGACTACCAAGTAAATAATGTCTGTAGTACTCTATAAAGTATCTTAAAGCTAGCAACTCTCTGTCTGTCACACAATAGTTTTTTTCTGCCTTGTTTAATGAACGGCTTCCATAGGCTATGACTCTCTCCCGACCATTTTGTACTTGCGAGATCACGCATCCTATACTGCTGTCGCAGGCATCAGTATCAATTATGAATTTCTCGTTCGGCTGAGGGTAAGCCATGATTTCCGTACCGGTAAGTCTTTGTTTAAGCTTGACAAAGGCCTCTTGACAAGACGATGTCCAGTTCAGCGTGGAGTCTTGCTTTGTTAAGTCAATCAGAGGTTTAGCGATGCTCGAGAAGTTTTTCACGAATCTTCTATAGTACGAGCAGAGACCTAGAAACTGTTTTACTTCAGTTACATTTCCCGGAATCTTCCATTCCATCACTTTGGCGGTAAGTTGTGGGTTAGGGCGAATTCCATCACCAGATACGACGTGTCCCAAAAATGTAACCTCAGATTTGAAGAGCTCACACTTTTGTGGTTTCAATTTTAAACTAGCCGATTTTATTCGTTCTAGAACCTCTCGTAATCTGCCTAAATGTTCTTCAAATAATGACCCAAATATAATGATATCGTCCAAATAGATAAGGCATGTCCTCCATTGCATTCCCTTTAAGGCTAACTCCATCAATCGTTGACAAGTGGCTGTTCCATTTGACAAACCGAATGGCATTGTCTTATACTGAAAGAGTCCATATTTGGTGATAAACGCCGTCTTTTCTACGTCTGCTGTCTTCAACGGAATTTGATGATAACCCGAAGTCATATCTAGGGTTGAAAAGATGGTGGCTCCAGACATTGTATCGATGCACGTTTGTATATTTGGTAAAGGGTACGCATCTTTCCGAGTCACTGAGTTCAGTTTTCTGTAATCAACACATAAGCGCATCTGGCCGCATTTCTTGGCTACTAATACTATAGGCGACGCCCAAGGCGAACTAGATTCTTGTATAACTCCTTTTGACTTTAATTGCTCAATTGCTTTTTTCTCCTCATCCATGTACTTTATGGGGACGCGATGGGGTGGCGATCGTATCGGTTTTGCTCCTGCTGTGTCTATCTCGTGTTGTACGAGTTTAGTACATCCAAGATCGTTATCATCTGTAGAAAAAATGTCTTGGTAATCTTTTAGAAGCTTTTCTATTGATCGTCTTTCCCTGTCACTCCTCCCTTCAGCCGTTTTAATGAACATCTCTTTTAGATGTGGAGGCACTCCTACCAAAGAGTTGGTTTCACTCACTAGTTTTTCACACTCTCTTTGAGTCACCATAGGAACAACTTTCCCAGGTTTCAGTTCGCTGTTAACAGTATTCTCTACTGTCACCTGCCTCTGACTCCCAGTGCGTCTCACACTAGTTTTAGTAGTGGCCAACTCTCCTCCTAATTCATATGTTCCGTTAAACTGCGTGTCTTTCTCGATAAACTTCAGTCTTCTTACTGAATCGAAATTATCCACTTCATCTTCATTCTCAGCACTGTATAGCACTTCTCGTGTTCCATCATCGGGCTCAATCACTCCAATGATTGCCCCTTGTCTAATTGTCACCGAATGTGCATTTGGGTTCAATACCCTCATGCCAACAACATTACTCTGACTCACATCTACGAGACTACATGCTGGAAGTACAGAATATCTCTCCACAAAATTCGAGACCGGCTCTATGATAGCCCTACTCCTGTCTCTTGGCTGTATACTTCTTAAATCTTCTACTTGACTCTTTATAATCATCTCCGCATACCCTGGGATTTTGTATGTCTCGGCCACAGACACTGTCCTAGGTTGCACTGACTTCACTTGGACAAATGGTGTTGATTTATTGTCTATCTCTATTATCCCTTTGCTCATCAAGACATCGATTGTCCCTATGTCTAAGCCCAGCAGTATATCGTCTTTTATGTCCCCTATTGTGACTTCCAACTCTTTGCAAAATTCGCCAATTTCAATCTGCATAGTCGTACTCCCATATTCAATCAAGGGTATGCCCCCGGCTTGTTCTAGTATTGTCCTTGATTTCTTCTTGTTTAATTTTGGTCTGCTTTCTTCTGTCATATTTCCATAAAAACGCTTTGACAATATAGTTTTCGTTGCTCCTGTATCTACCGTGAACCATATATCATTGTCTTCAACTTTTCCTTTTACGTACAAGCCTGCTATTTTGGGAATCTTCTTTTGCGTCATCGCTTTATTCTCGTACTCTAAAAGGAAACATTGTTGCGGGTGCTGCTCACTCTCGGTTCTGCGGGTCGCCTCATTTATTTGTTTCTCTTGTTTACCGACCGACTCTTGGCCATCAGAGACGGTCCCCACTAGTTTAAATTAACTTGGGAATCTACGGAGTTTGGTTGCCAACCGTTCTGTGCATTTGCTCTCTGCTTCATGGACCTTTCACTCTGAACTGACCTGTGAGGTTGTACAGCAACCTGTGCTTCACCTCTCACTATTGGGTAAGGACACTCCTTTATGAAATGATCGTCTTTCCCACATCTAAAGCAACTTCGTTTACTTGATTTAAATTGCCCATTTGGCTGGTATGCATACTGTCTTTTGTTTGGCACTGCCTCTTGGGTTTGCTTGTATCTGCGGTCTTGTTGACATTCTTTACGTAGATCGTCTACACTGCTACATAACTTGCTCATGAGTGAAGTTAATTCCTTCAGCTCTCCATTATTCTTTTGATCACCATCGATCTCTTTTACGTCACTTCTTTCTCCACTTGCAGTCTCTGTTTTATCCAAAGATGTAAGATTATTTGTGATGACTTTGTGTTTATTTGCTTTAGCGGGAGTCCTTGCTATTCTCTCTGTACTTTCTTTTTCGTATATCTTTTCTTCTTCGTTACCTTGGGCTGAGGGTTTTAGAGCACGAACTGGTTTTTTATATCTTTGTTCGTATGCCTGCTCGCGACCGGCTCTCTTTTTAATTTCTTCAAAGTGCACGACTTCATATACCGCCTGCTCCATATCCTCTGGCTCTTTTACATATTCCACATGGAATCTAGTTTTTTCATCGTCCAACCCATCAAGGAATTTTCTTAACAAGTCTTCGTTGCGGGTTTGCATATCTCTGTGGGGAAAGGCCTTGTTGTACAATCGTTTAAGTTCAGCGGCGTATTCTTCAATACTCTCTCCTACATATTGGTAACGATTGTTAAATTTAGTTCTGAATGTTTTCCTGGTTTCCACGACCCTAAATCGGCTGTTTAACTCGTCGATGAGCAAGTCGAAACTTTGCCGTGTACCAGGCGTCAGTTGTCCATAGACAAATTCTCCGGCATCTCCTTGCAATCGGGGAAGCAGTTCACAGAGTCTTTCCTCGTCGGTCCATCTGTTTAATATGGCTACATCTTTGAAGCGGTTGTACCATACATCCCAAGTCTCCTTCCCTGTGAATGGTGGTAGCTTAGCTCCTGTTTGCTGTCGCCTCCGATGGGCAAAGTCTTCTCTTATTTCGTGGGTCTCACTGTCTTCGCCCCAATCTCCTTCGTTTGGTCCTTCCAAATTCGGTTGTGGTGCTTGACTTCCAAAGTTGGTTGGTTGCGATTGTTCCCAATGGATCCTATTAGGACGTCTCTCGTATCTACTTGCAGCGGGTGGATTGTTCATCTCCCTCATTGCAGTCATCACGGTAGACAATACCTCATCCTTCACGGCGTTACTGATTTCTTTGATTAGACTACGTGTGTCCATAACCGCGGAAGAGTCTCCTGTTGCTCCTTCCAAGATGGTGGGAATTTTTCTACAACTTTGTTGATTAGTTCCCATAGTTGAAGTTCTAGTTTCCCCATTTGGTTCGTTAGTGACTATCTCACTACTCTTTTCAACACGCTGATTTGTTTTCGAGCGAGTTCCCGGTCCGTCCATTTCCAAGACTCCGGTCCGTACCACAGGATGTATGCGGAAAGACTTGCTATATGGCTAACTCACTAAGCTAATCTATCAATACATCCCACTTCTGACACCAAATTATGTTACGGTATTCAGGTTGTGAATGCCTCGAGTGTTGAATCTTGTCAGGATGGCTACTCGAATTATTCAATGGGAGACCGTGAACTTTACTCGTAACTTTTATGCTTAGTAAAATCGCTCCTATCGTCAATTTTATTTGTGTTGCTTTTCCAAAGCTTTTAGTAAAAAGTCGTGAGTTCCTTTCGACAGTTTTATTAAGTACGTTCCAATTCGATCATCAGTTATTACCGATTTCCGACAACTAAGCTTATTTAAGGTAAACACACTTACTTGCCACGTCACCACCTGTCAAAACATTGGCACGTGGGGGTATTTACTTATGCTAATTTACCCAAGTGCACCTTTTACTCTCTAGATCTACCTAAGATATGCGCGCTCCAACATTCGACCAATCTAGGTTTCCTTAATTATAGCCTGCTAAAGATAAATGTTAGCGTGTGTTATTATTCCGTAAAGTAACTCATATGCCAAAATATATCGTACCACACGGACAGCAGCCAAGAGCAGACTGTGTCGTACAACGCTCATGCCCGCCTTTTATAGGCTCTGACTGGTCACGTGACCAACTCACGTTTTGGTGAGTTCATCCATTTGTCAACTTTTTGGTGAGTTGGGCCCGCGACGGTGAACAAAGATTTCACTCTTATTCTTACTTAAACTTGACTATTATGTTGTCCAAAATACCTCAGAATGGATAAACCATGGATAATCTATAGAATTCCGGTGAGTACAAGCTGTGATAAGGCGTATGACCTGTTAAACCAACTCGAAGTTGTCACATTCTTCTATTATCGCCCGCTCGTGTGTCAGCACTGTGATCAGATTACGCTGTCCATTTCATTTACTTGATGACCAAATCTTTTCTTATTCTATATATTTCCATGAAATAAATACTCAACCCAATACAAAATACATTTCAACATTGTATTACATATGACGTACATTTTCCTTAACATTTAGTGCACATTACATTCCAACATTTTGTCACAGTAATATGGCGTCTCGTCTAGTCACTCGTATCCCACAATATTACAGGCTGCTCATATGCAGCTTATAGATGGAAAGTTATTTATTATGTTGATAATGCCTTTGTATGTTCATCTGGTAGTGCATATATGTCATCATGCATGAACATTCATAAGCAAATGGCTAATATTTGGTTGCCGATTCATTCATACTGGCAATTTGTTTCAATTTGATATCAACGCGCTTATGTGACTGACATGGCAACATTAGACTATTGGTCAACATATTTAGTCATAATAATATTCGCATAGTTATTTGCTATCTCGGATAAACCGACTTTTAATGCAGTAAAGACGAGATATAACCCAACGATACTGAGGATACCACGGAATCACTTGTTATGCTTGTTTCAGCCCTTGACTGGCCGGTCACGTGCAACGGGAAGCAGCGCGCTGATTGGCTGAAAGAAATCTGCGCCAGGAACAACTGGACAGAACCGGACGCGGTGCCCTACTCGAATCTGCTGGTGGACGACTCGCGCAAGGTCATCTTCTGTCAGCTGCCCAAGGTCGCGTGCACCACCTTCAAGGCAGTGATGGTGGCGAGCGGGCGGGGTATACCTCTAACGGATATTCTACCGGTGGGCGTCGTGAAAGACAAGTTGCCTATGGTCCACAAAAGTAATGTACTTAAATCGGCCGGTCTCAAATGGCTGCGCGTCTACTCCGAGGAAAAACGGCGCCAGATACTACAAACATACCGTAAAATACTTGTGGTCAGGCATCCATTCGACCGACTGCGATCTGCATATGCGGATAAAATAGAATTTCATAGAAATATGTCTGAGGTGTATCCACCTTTGCGAAATAAAGTCAAGTACATCGAAAGCATTGCCGGGATTTCTCGGCCGGCTTTCCAGGACGGGTTACTCATGTTGAACTGGACTGAGTTTCTGGCCCTGGTTCTGGCAGGCTTCGAGCCTGGGGGACTGAGCGACCAACACTGGAGACCTTACTACACTCGTTGCGGACCATGTGAGGTCCAATACGACTGGATCATTCGGCTGGAGACTCTGGATCAGGATGGGGCGCCCTTCCTGGATCACTTCCCCGGGCCGGACGGTCGGCCCTACGAGCTGCCGGCACTGAACAGGGTTCGCCATGAGTCGGCGACCGGTAAGCTGGCCGGGGTGGCTCAGGCCTTCGGGGGGCTCGACCCCTCACTGGTGGACAGACTGCTGGAGGCCTACAGACGGGACTTGGAGATGTTTGGCTATGGCTGGGACCACGAGAGTCAGGCAGGAACTTGTTCCATCCCTGCTGGTCAGGGAACCAAATCAGACGTTTGTTGTTAGCCCCGGGACCAAATATTTCGCCCGGCCTCATGCTAATATCTTATTCATGGGTGAGATATTTAGCCCTGGCTGTTTCGATCTTAGTGTCCGGCCCAGATCTGTGACTCTCTCTTATGACTTATTTTGCTTAGTGTGCAAACCATGACAGAATGACTGTTTGCCTGAATGCGTAATGGCTAATATCATTCCTATTTCGTTGGACTCTCGTAGCTTTATCCGCGAATCGTCCTGCATCGCGTGGGTATATGTGCACTAGTTTATGTATACCTTTATTTGAAATCCACGTTCAAAGTTCATATACACAAACAGAAAAAAAACAATTGAACGAGAAAACGTTAAAGCGTAAATGCTAAATAAACAAAAATTAAATTAAATATTTAAAAACTGGCCTTCGTATTAATGGCATATTTACTCATTTTTGATTGATATGAAATTAATAAGCTAGTCACAGATTCTTGTACACAAGTTTTCAGTGCTCCGCATACTGACAACGTGAAGTTGATGTCTTTACATACTAGATTTGGGGTGTCATAAAAGGTGGCACAGTTCTCGCGGGTTCTATTTTCGGTTTAGGCGCGTTCAAGACCAATAACCACACAATAATTGCTTTAAGAACGAGTGCGCATCACGTTGGTGCTTTACTACATCTGCGTGACGCGCACTCATTGTAGTCAACATTTGGACAGGCTGGGATCCAGATGGTTGCGCGGTATGTGCGTGGAGAATCGAGTTTGTGTGAGTATATGTGTTGTTCGCTTTGGTCCAGGCTTTCCCAACTATAAACTCATAACATAGTCAAAGATAAGATATTTATCGCTCTATAATGCATATGGTCCGTTCGAAGTGACCGTTGAAAGCGTTGTAATTTGAGGCAAATGATCGATGTTGACAATTCATATAAGGCGCGTTTTTACGTAACCATAGATACCGCGCGCAAACATGCGATTCCTGGAGATTATTCATACGAAAGCGACAACCACACGTAACACATTAGCTCGCCTGATACTGATATTCACTCGCCGCACTCTTGTTTACCTCGCAGACACCTGACCTAGCAGACACGTGACCTCGCAGACACGTGACCTCGCAGACACACGATCTCACAGACACGTGACCTGGCAGACGCGTGACCTCGCAGACGCGTGATTTTACAGCGACATGATATTACAGCGACGTGAGTTCACAGTCACGTGACATCACAGACACATGATCTAACATATCTGTGGCTACGCAGACCCGTTACCGGTATAGCTCGAACTGTACGGTGATACTTCAAGTTGACTTTGTTTTAATAAGAATCTTTATTCCAGACCCATCATAGTACAGAGCGAGGACGGACGTAAAACATGTATGTACAAGGAGTGCAATCTGATGGGCGCAATGCAGTATACGCAGTATTCATTTTGTGTAGTTTTCTATCATGTATGATACATGGTAGATAAGAGACATACAGATATTACAATGAAGTAAACATGAAAACGAATATTCGATATCATCCCAGCAAACACATAACGTTTCTAAAATATTTTAAAATGGTTATAATAACATTAGAACCGTTTTAGAAATGTTTCTAAACCGTTATGTGTTTGCTGGGATAGTCTTAGCGACACCCATGAAATTTGTGACGGCTAGATTTTCAATACGTCCTAGTTACCCCACTTAGATACATTGCTATTCTTACACACGATGCTTTCGTACGCCTTAATTTACACCAGTAAACAGGATACGCCATACGCTCCGATAGAATCAAGTCAAAACAATTCACATACGCTTGCGCGCTCCAGGTCTGCGACTGTATATTTGGTTTTAAATGTACAGAAGAAGCCTCCTTATTCTATACTTGTCTATACTTTTTCACATCCCTCAACTATCGAAACATGTACCACAAAGAATAAAATAAACGTTTATCAGATGAATCATGCGAACGTGGTGTACCGCCGTGTGAATGTGCTGATTGGAATGAAGTTATACCCAGCACAAGAAAGAAATGAGTGACGTCGCGCCTTCGTATTAAGAATTAATTGCTATCAATGCACCATTAAAGAGAAAACAATGCTTCATTAATTAATTTTAGACATAATCGTGAATTACTAACGTAAGTGCGCGATTGTATTTGGTTCCAGATGGTACCAATTTTTATGACATACATGGTATTCCTGCATCGCTACTCAGCCTGTGACATCTTGACTGCAAACCAGAGCCAACCCATCTCCATCCACCCCCCCTCCCCCCTCTGCGCCCCCAGGACATACCTTGTCCCTATCCACGTCAGGATAGACCCTAAGCTCCTACAAGGACTTTCCCGGTATCCTCCCAGCCCCGTCATCTCCAGTATACTCTGACACGTCTGTACCGATGCTTTCATCCCCTGATATTTTCAAACACCAACTTTTATACTTTCATAGTCCCGTAAAAATAATGATATTCTGGGGCGGATAGGGGAGGGGGGGGGGGGGCGGTTTTAGGGTCGGATTCAGATATGATAAATAAGGGGTCGGGGGGTCAGTTTTCATATGTTATATGGTAAAAATGTTGGCCCTGAAAAGGGGGGCCGGAGCCGGGTCGCGCCCCCCCACCCAACCCCATCCCCCTGGATCCGCCCCTAATATTTATAAGTCGAGAGCATGAATTGAGAGAAGATGCACACACTTATACCAATAAGCACAAAATAAGCCTAGTAGCTATATCTAGCGGCAGGTCAGACATCATGGATGACATCACCGGCGTGGGGCAGGGCCTTGTTAACGCCCAGCGTCATCCCGGTGAGACTGACGTTGAAGAATCCTTTGATGCCGCCAAAGCACGAGCCAATTGCTTGGAGGAAGGGGTCCAGCAGAGTCCGGACTACGGCCCGGATCAGTGACTGGAGCAAGCGCAGCAAAAGGAACGCGATCTTCAAGACCGGGTGGACGACCCAGTTGAAGAGGTAGATCAAAATTCCGAGGAGTCCCCAGCCGAACCCCAGGAAGAGGCCGGTAATCATCACTAGGATGTAGTATATGGTCGACTGAAAGCAGAAGATCAAATGTCGTCAAATGTGGGATATAATGTATTTACAATGTAAACCATTGTCACCATGACAACGCTACTTGCTGTAGATCTAGCTCATAGTCATTTTGCAGATTAACGTTGGTTTTAACATTACTAGACTCTTGTTCAATATTAGCTCACGTCATTAACATTAAGAGGGTCGTGTTGAATATTACCTCACGTCTTAAACATTACGAGAGTTCTGTTGAATATTAGCTCACGTTATTAACATGACGAGAGTCGTGTTCAATATTAACTCACGTCTTTAAAATTACGCTATTCGGGTTCAAGATTATCTCACGTCTTTAAAATTACGAGAGACGGTGTTCAATGTTAATTCACGTCTTTAACATTACGAGAGTCGTGTTCAATATTAGCTCACGTCTTTAACATTACGAGAATCGTGTTGAAGATTGGCTTACGTCTTTAACATTACGACAGTCCTGTTGAATATTAGCTCATGGCTTTAACATTAGGAGAGTCGTGTTCAATATTAGCTTTCGTCTTTAACATTACGAGAGTCGGCTTCAAGATTAGCTCACGTCTTTAACATAACGAGGGTCCTATTGAATATTAGCTCACGTCTTTAACATTACGACAGTCCTGTTCAACATTAGCTCACGTCTTTAACATTGGGAGAGTCGGGTCCAAGATTAGCTCACGTCTTAAACATTACGAGAGTCCTGTTGAATATTAGCTCACGTCTTTAACATTACGATAGTCCTGTTGAATATTAGCTCACGTCTTTAACATTACGAGAGTCTTGTTCAATATTAGCTTACGTCTTTAACATTACGAGCGTCGTGTTTAATATTAGCTCACGTCTTCATCATTACGAGAATCGTGTTCAAGATTAGCTTACGTCTTTAACATTACGAGAGTCGTGTTCAAGATTAGCTCACGTCTTTAACATTACGATAGTCGTGTTCAAGATTAGCTCACGTTCCGGGTTTGCTGATGTTCTTTAGTGCGAAAATAATGATCGTTCTGGCGTCTATTTTGTCTAGATATATTAAGAATCAAATTGAGGAATATATATTGTACAGAATACATAACTTGGTAACCGATGTGTGCCGAATAAAACTTGTTATAAAGCGATGATATGGACCGTCGCAGTCACTGCCTTGTCTATGCAAGTCTGAGTCCACTCAAGTGGCTCAAACCTTGTTGCGTAGTGACCAGGAATGTCGAACGGGAAGCAAAACAGATATGACTGTTAAACTGTTGTTAATCTGGTAAATTATAACATGTGCTTCTATTATATAATGTAATACTTACAGGAAAGTTCATAGAAACATCTTGTTTGTTTGTACTGTGAGTAATAATGCCATAGAACCAACCTGCCCCTAACAAAAGAAACCTTGAAGCTGGGCACCTGAATTAACTATGGAGCCAAATATGTGCCACATGCTATCTCGCATGCTCGCCTGGCACAAAGTAGGGCGCGCGTGCGAGGAAGCGAGAAAGCGCGAGGCGCGCAAGCGAGGAAGCGAGGAAGCGCGAGGCGAGGAAGCGAATAAGCGCGAGGCGAGGCGAGAATGCGTGAGGCGCGAAAGCCAGGAGGCGAGGAAGCGCGGGCGAGATCGCGAGAAGGCGCGGGCGAGAACGCCATCTCGCAATTTCTTTCTCGCTCCCTCGCTTCCGCGCCTCGCGCTTCCTCGCGTCCTTGCTTGCGCGCCTCGTGCATTCTCGCTTTCTCGCTTGCCAAAGGGTCTGATTTGCTGTTGTGAATGGATTTAATACATATATATTGCTCTAGGCCGAACGACATATGGACATTTATATATTATTATTAGCGGTTTAACCCTGATATTGATAGATTATTTTAATACTTTATGGATTTGGGGTTATATCCCGGTGCTGCCCAATGATAGGGATCATACAAAATTTCACTTGCCTGGGTTTGGTGCTTTTTCTAAGGAATGCAGCCAATTTGTAGCGCCTTGATGATTAAGCCGGTCGGCAGTGGGTCGTCAAAGCAATTTTCTGCTCAAGGCAGTATTGCTTATTTGTATCGGCCTCTGCCCTCAAGCATATTGTCTTATATATATCAGATATGCACACCAGCGGTACCCGCTTGTGTTTTTATGGGGAAAAGCGAGGGACAAAACCCTTCTCCGGTGTGGGCCGGCTGCCCAAATCTGACGATAAAGGAACCCCGGGAAACACGCACGCTCTAATAGCCAAGCGAGTCGGGTTCACACATTGGGCAGCGGCCAGCAAGGAGAAGGTTGTTTTCGCGATTTCTCTCATAAAAGAAAGTATTTTGGGATTGTTAAATCGCAAATTGTGCACTGAGAGCGGTTGAAGAAACTGACGAGGCACACTTGATGTAAGGACAGTTGTAGCGCCCTCAGACACAGGCGGTGCCAGGGGCGCAACAACAACGGACGGAAAAGACTACGACTGGGATCCCGAATCAGGTTCAGGACCCCGTCGGCCATTTGCCTTGCCGATCCAGAACAAAGAGACCAACCTGGACACGGCAGCCATCTTGAATCCGGAGTGACTTCACCCTAGCAAGTTAGTTACGTCCTCGTTGTCAGCCTTTTAAAGTTACATTTACCTTCCACTGGCTTAAGAGGTTTCCATTTACCCCCTAGTTGATGAATTAATTGATTAATTCTGCACTTTTACACATTTGAAAGACTTTATAACTCAGCGTTCTGTAGCTCCTTGCCTAATGGCCTATAAGGTCCATGTCGTTGGTCACAGTTTCGTGAGACGTTTGCGATATGACATGTCTAATGACTCAGTGCATGGAGATACACGTCTTTTAACAGATTTTGGGTTAGCTCAGTGTGATGTTATGTTGACGGGTCATGGAGGTTGGAAAGTTCCCAATGTTTTGGCCAGTTCCGAGAGGATCTTGAAAAAAGGTCCTCGGGTAATTATTCTCCAAGTTGGGGAAAATGACCTGGCAAGGGTGCCTCAAGGTGATATCTTGCTGATTGCTGACAGCATTCTCCAGTTAGGTACCACACTGGTTCAGGATTTTATGTGTGAATATATCTATATTGGTCAGCTCTTCCAGCGCTTCTGTGGTCGTTACATTGCTTCGCCATCTCAGCAAGAGGATTTCAACCTAAAGGTTGAAAAGGTTAATCGCTA
Organism: Arenicola marina; assembly: GCA_964019135.1. Lineage (NCBI taxonomy): Eukaryota > Metazoa > Annelida > Polychaeta > Arenicolidae > Arenicola > Arenicola marina. The sequence goes on along the minus strand of OZ025253.1, from coordinate 40,368,984 downwards.
CCTTCGTATCATGTCTAAGGAGATCCCAGGGATATACTTCTGGTCACATAAAGGTTTCGGTCACACTGGCGTTGACTCTCTGTATGCAGCAGATGGGGTCCATCTCTCCTTCGAAGGCCAGTACAAATTCTACCGGTCTATCAGAGGTGCTATCCTGCATGCTGAAACCCATTTTCAGCGGCCACACAGACTGTAGACTGTTGCTCCTGCCCCTCCTCAGACAGTTTCCATCCCAGTAGTTAGGGCCATTTCAGGTTGGCAATCTGCCAGCCTGCTACTAAGGCTTTTTACAGAAATTTGCCTTAGTCATGGTGAAGCTCAGTATGTCCATAGCTTGCTTCTACAGGTTATTTTCATACAGTTGCCCTTGGTCATTGTGTTAAAGTTAAACCCCACTTCGATTATATTGGTTCATTGTCATGCTGTCTGCCTAGGTGATTTCTAAGATGCAAGTTCTGCCCACAGATTTAATACCCAGGGCTTTTCAGACAGTCCGCGTTGGTCGTTGTGTGGTAGGGTCTGCTCACAGCTTGATTAGACAGGGCTGTTTTCATACAGTTTGCCTTGGTCGTTGTGTGGTGGGGTCTGCCATCAGTTGATACCTTTTGCCTTGGTCGTTGTGAGGCAGGGTCTGCCTACAGTTTGATTATACAGGGCCTTTTCATACAGTTTGCCTTGGTCGTTGTGAGGCAGGGTCTGCCTACAGTTTGATTATACAGGGCCTTTTCATACAGTTTGCCTTGGTCGTTGTGCGGCAAAGTCTGCCCACAGCTTGATTATACAGGGCCTTTTCGTACAGTTGCCTTGGTCGTTGTGTGGCAGGGTCTGCCCACAGCTTGATTATACAGGGCCTTTTCATACAGTTTGCCTTGGTCGTTGTGTGGCACGGTCTGCCCACAGCTTGATTATACAGGGCCTTTTCATACAGTTTGCCTTGGTCGTTGTGTGGCAGGGTCTGCCCACAGCTTGATTATACAGGGCCTTTTCATACAGTTTGCCTTGGTCGTTGTGAGGCAAGGTCTGCCCACAGCTTGATTATACAGGGCCTTTTCATACAGTTTGCCTTGGTCGTTGTGTGGCAGGGTCTGCCCACAGCTTGATTATACAGGGCCTTTTCATACAGTTTGCCTTGGTCGTTGTGTGGCAGGGTCTGCCCACAGCTTGATTATACAGGGCCTTTTCATACAGTTTGCCTTGGTCGTTGTGTGGCAGGGTCTGCCCACAGCTTGATTATACAGGGCCTTTTCAAACAGTTTGCCTTGGTCGTTGTGTGGCAGGGTCTGCCCACAGCTTGATTATACAGGGCCTTTCCATACAGTTTGCCTTGGTCGTTGTGAGGCAAGGTCTGCCCACAGCTTGATTATACAGGGCCTTTTCATACAGTTTGCCTTGGTCGTTGTGTGGCAGGGTCTGCCCACAGCTTGATTATACAGGGCTTTTTGATACAGTTGGCCTTGGTCGTTGTGAGGCTGGTCTGCCCACAGCCTGATTATACAGGGCCTTTTCATACAGTTTGCCTTGGTCGTTGTGTGGCAGGGTCTGCCCACAGCTTGATTATACAGGGCCTTTGCATATAGCTTGCCTTGGTCGTTTAGTGGCAGGGTCTGCCCACAGCTTGATTATACAGGGCCTTTTCATACAGTTGCTTTGGTCGTTGTGAGGCAAGGTCTGCCCACAGTTTGATTATACAGGGCCTTTTCATACAGTTGCTTTGGTCGTTGTGAGGCAGGGTGTGTCCATAGCTTGATTATACAGGGCCTTTACATACAGTTTGCCTTGGTCGTCGTGACCGGGATCCTGCAGGGCTAAATCATTATGGGTCATACACTGTTTCTTCTGCCTGGTTTCCTTGCCATTTTGCAGGATGCCTAAACGCCAGACCAAGGGGGACCCAGGGCCAAAGGGCAAGAAGGTCAGGGCCGCGACAGCCTCCGACCGAGAAGTGCGGCGCGGTCCCGCAAAAGCTGCCAAACGAGGAGCCGGGAAAAGTGCTGATCGAGGAGCCGCAAAGGCTGCGGAGACAGCGCCTTCAGAGGACCTCGTCCGACAGCTGACGGCAAAAGTCGCCGGGTCACTCGCTAGTGTGATCGAAGAGACGGTCAGGACGTCCGTGATTGCCGCGATCAAGGCAACGGGGAGCACCCCGCACGACCCTCAGGAGCCGGTGGAGGATGAGGAGCATGGGCCCCTTGTCACGCCGCCGGCTGCTGTTCGTGCTGGACTCGCAACAACGGAAAAGGAGGGCCGGGCCCTGGGGCTACCAGCGGAGACCGCTCCGCAGCCTTCCACATCCAGAAGCAGCGGGGCCACACCTACAGGTATGGATCTCGCGCGCCTTGGCAGCGAGCCCCTCACTAGCTCCATCCCCATCGATGCGCGCGTGCAAGACACGCTGAAGAACAAGATCTGGGCCAACGAGTTTGTTGAATTTGCTCAACTCAGCAGGCCATACGCCGCCGACCAGTACGGACTGGCAATGGTCACCGGAAAGGAGGGCGGACCAATCCTCTCCATCACCCCCACGCAAGCTGGGAGGATCACGACGTTTGAGGAATGGTCCTCGGCGTTTGCGATCTTCCAAGCAGTGCATGGAAGGAAGTTCCCGGACCAAGCGGGCCACCTGCTACAGTACGGGGAGACGGTGCGCCAGATCGCCAAACAGGGAGGAAACTTCCTTATGTACGATGAGACATTCCGCCTTCTCCGCCAACGGAACAACATCCCGTGGGACCAATTCCACAGCGAGTTGTACCTGAAGGCCATGATGGGCAACGTCAGACCCTCCGGGGCCTACCAGGGTCAGCAAACCCAAAGCCAGCAGCCCTTTCGCGGGGCCAGGGCCGGCAGGCCCAACTTCCCCCGGGGAGCATGCTGGGGTTACCACCGAGGCCGCAGCTGCATGGGCAACTGCGGTTTCTCCCATGCATGCATACAGTGCAATGGGGACCATCCAGTCTTCCGCTGCAACCAACGGCCTCGGCAAAGCAACGGCAAGCCGGAGGCGGGACCTGGCGGCAAGTTCCGAAGGCAGCCTACGTTCGGCAGGCAAGGTCGTTACTCCGGTAAAACCCAGTAAGCTGAAGGAGACGCTAGAAGGCTACGACCGGAGGCTGACAGACTACCTGATCAATGGCTTTACGCACGGGTTTTCTACCGGATTCCGGGGAAGTCGGGAGGGACGCCCGGTCCAGAACCTAAAATCCGCCTTACGGGAGTCGGACGCTACCCAGGAGAAGATTGACAAGGAGGTAGCAGCAGGGAGAGTTGCGGGCCCCTTCCAGTGCCAGCCTATGGAGAACATGGTTTTCTCCCCAATTGGGTTGGTTCCTAAGAAAAACCCCGGCAGCTTCCGGCTGATACAGCACCTGTCGTCACCGCCGGGGGCCTCGATAAACTCCGGAATTGATGAGCGGCTAGCCACCGTGTCGTACACATCCATTGACGATGCGATCAAGGCTATACTCGCCCAGGGTCGACACTGCTTTCTGGCCAAAACGGACATCGAGGCCGCGTTCCGCATCATCCCTATAACACCGACAGAACACCATTTGCTGGGATTTACGTTTAACAACAGGTACTATTATGACCAATGTCTCCCCATGGGCCTGCGCTCAAGTTGCAGGGTGTTTGAGACCTTCAGCACGGCCCTCGAATGGATAGCAAGGAGGATTACCAAAAGGGCCCACGTGCTACATATCCTGGACGATTTTCTGTTCGTTGCCCCCAGCTACTCGCTGTGCCACGAAGCGCTGCTGGCTTTCATCCACATGTGCGGCGAGATCGGCGTACCTATTTCGCCACAGAAGACATATTTACCGGCAACGACATTATCCTTCGTGGGCATCGAATTAGACACGGTTTTATTCGAATCCAGACTTCCAGAAGACAAACTCGAACGCTGCAAAGAACTGATAGAGGAGATCACCGACAAGGAGAAAGTGACGTTGTTAAACATCCAACGCCTTACGGGACACCTCAATTTCGCCACTAAAGTTATCCCCCAGGGGCGAGCCTTTCTGCGCAGGCTGTACAATATTACCATCGGCGTTTCCAAACCTCACCATCATATACGTCTAAGCGCGGACGCCCGACGGGACCTCAACACGTGGTTGCTATTCCTGGGATACTACAATGGAAAATCCCTGTGGTCCCTGACCCCATGGGTTTCCAGCCAATCGCTGCACCTATATACAGATGCAGCTGGCGCCATTGGATACGGCGCAGTCTTTGAGGATTTATGGTTCTGGGGACTCTGGCCGAGCAGTTGGAAGAGGAAGGGTATCTCCTTCCTCGAACTGTATCCGATTTGCGCTGCCTTGAGTACTTGGAATGAACGGCTCTCCGGAAAGCGAGTGGTCATACATACAGACAACCAGGCCCTTGTCCCTATTATCAACAATTGTACCTCTAAGGACAGCGATATCATGTTGCTCGTCCGAAAATTGGTTGTTACCTGCATGCTTGACAATATACAAGTTAAGGCGGTCCACGTGCCGGGCAAATTGAATATCCTTGCTGATATGTTGTCTCGTTCACAGATCGACAGTTTCAAGAGGCTCCATCCCATGGCCTCCCCTCTCCCGACGCCACTCAGTCCGAGCATCCAGCCCACAGCCTTATTCCCGGCCTAACGCGACTAGTCCAGTGTTCGCTTTCACCGCTAACGATACAGACCTACCAAAGGCTATTGACTGCCTTCCAACAATTCCTCACGAGATACGAGCTTCCGACATCCATTCCCAGCCTCCCAGCGGCAGTCGCCCTGTTTGTATCATTCTTACACCAGCAAGGATATGCGGCGCGGTCAATTCAGACAAATTTATCAGCCATCGCCTATTTGCACAAACTGCACGACGCCCAGGATCCAACTCAGACATTTCTGGTGCAGAAGGCCATGCAGGGAGTCAAAAACCTAAGCGTCAGCAAAGACATGAGACTCCCGATAACCGTCAAACTGCTGCAGACGCTAGTTGACTCCCTGCGTCACACCGAAGCATCGTACGTGAAGCAGCGGTTGTACAGCGCCATGTTCACCTTAGCTTTCTTCGGTTTCCTGAGAGTAGGGGAAATCACTATCTCTCATAACCGAACTGACAACGTCATCCGCCTGAGTCAAATTCACTTTGACCGTTCCTCTTCTTGCATGTACATCAACTTTGCCTCGTATAAACATTCGGCCGGAAAAAAGGCCGCCATAAGGTTGTACGAGCGGAAGGACGGTGTGTGCCCGGTGGCAGAGCTGAAAAAGTACCTCTCCCAACGCGGGTCACGAGAGGGCTTCCTCTTCCTAGACCCCGACGGCCAACCCGTCTCCAGAATCGCTTTCGCCTCCCAGCTAAAGCGATCGCTCCAGTTCCTGGGTCTCGACACTGGACTGTACAAGTCCCATAGTTTCCGAATCGGAGCAGCGACCCACGCCGCCATGTCAGGCATGTCAGATGCCCAAATACGCAGCATGGGTCGCTGGAAGTCCGACGCCTTTAAGCGATACATACGAGTGTAATGGGATAGCCTTGTTGGTTCTCGGTGGGGCCATCATCCCATCGGTAAGCCGACATGGGTCGGATTGCCAATGGAATGATTGGTGGCGGATGGCCCCACGTTCATAGAACTTTATATCAAGGTGCTACAGTGGTCAGCCGGGCAGACATAGGTCACGTGCTCTGGCCATGGGGTTCAGAGCACAGACCAGCCGCCCGGTCCGCTGTACGCCAAATAGACAGGCGCCGTCCAGAGCCTAGAATGGCAGCGCCTGATCTTGTAAATTTGTTATGTTTATTTGTAATAAACAACAAGGCTTTCCCACCATTACATTGTCAAGTCTGTTATTGATGGTAAATCTACGCCCCCTCGGGCGAACCATAAATGCACACCAGCGGTACCCGCTTGTGTTTTTATGGGGAAAAGCGAGGGACAAAACCCTTCTCCGGTGTGGGCCGGCTGCCCAAATCTGACGATAAAGGAACCCCGGGAAACACGCACGCTCTAATAGCCAAGCGAGTCGGGTTCACACATTGGGCAGCGGCCAGCAAGGAGAAGGTTGTTTTCGCGATTTCTCTCATAAAAGAAAGTATTTCCCACCTCCTCCCGCGATCACCTCCGTTGTCCTAACGGATGTTTGTTATTTGTATGGGTACGAACGTGGTGGCGGATGGCCCCACGTTCATAGAACTTTATATCAAGGTGCTACAGTGGTCAGCCGGGCAGACATAGGTCACGTGCTCTGGCCATGGGGTTCAGAGCACAGACCAGCCGCCCGGTCCGCTGTACGCCAAATAGACAGGCGCCGTCCAGAGCCTAGAATGGCAGCGCCTGATCTTGTAAATTTGTTATGTTTATTTGTAATAAACAACAAGGCTTTCCCACCATTACATTGTCAAGTCTGTTATTGATGGTAAATCTACGCCCCCTCGGGCGAACCATAAATGTGTAGAATAGAGTTTTATTGGGATATTGTTGTCTAAATTACAGTTTGGAGAGTGGCTCGAATGTGATGGCATTCAGTCATGACGCCCCATGTAGAGTTGTCATGTCCTGTTGTGTGGTGCCGAGAGCGTCATCACGTCGCGTGTACGTTATCATGTTGGGAAGTGGCGCGAATGTCACAGCGTTCCGTCATAATGTCTCATGCGTATGGAAGTAAAAGTTATGTTTAGGTCCCATGCATATGTGTATGTGTAGTCTAATTAGTATTTGTCGGCGATGCTACTCAGTCAGAACCAATGTTTTCATGTAACTTGGCTTATCTTTATAATTTACTATTACAGGTTTTTCCTTTGACCCTAAATAAAGTCCATGTCAATGTCACTTTGCTGGGTTGCGTGAGTGCATCCGGAAAGCAGCCAAACAACACCGCCTCCACCCAGTAACATATAATTAAATCAAACCGTACATCTCATGTACACAATGTGTCGTGTCACTCAATGGTTGTTTACTACATGTCAACTTATGTCCGTGTAGAATGAAAACACAATAAAATAGTCCAATGAAGATTCTCCTTCCGCTCATAATCTCAGTACATACACGACCATTATGTAAATAAGTAAAACGACACGTTTTAGGTAACACATCCCCCTTTGTCATCTCTAAAATTAGAGCATACGTTTGTGTATCCCCCCCCCCCCCCCACCAAGCGGCTGTTTTCTCACAACCAACCCGTTGAGACGTCACTTAATCGGAATCTTTAAACAACTATCGGAGTAATCGTATAAACTTCCAACATTCAACGTACGTGATCCCCGAGAAAAAAGTCATAAGGCGAACGAGCCCTATAAGTCAGTTCCTCTCTATCTATTGACTGCATCCACCTCCTCGAATACTACCCTGGTCTCTATTACCATGAATGACATTGCTTACGAAAGAAAAGGGGGGGGGGGTTATATTAGTTTTGATACATTTATCCTCTGCTACCCGAGAGCCGCTCTAATCATGTGTCAACAACAGTAACCCTACAGTCACCCTAAACCCGGACCTCTCTCGTCTACGATATCTCTAGGTCATCCTCAAATTCCTTGTACGACACATGACAAGTTCAAAGAAGTCCAGACCACAGGGGAGGAGTGGGGGATGATGAGACGAAGTAAAGAGACCCAGCAATCGTCGGAGACTCTGACAGGTATACGTTGCTGTCCGCGTGTGCCCCTCAGTCGACCAGTGTTAAGCCAAGCGTCACGGTCTTGGCTCGGTGGGGGGGGGGGGGCGAGGTGGAGCATTGTGTGTGTGTGTGTGTGCAAAGTTAGGACTACTACGGTCATGTCAGGTATTACGAAGACTTGGAGATGATTGGTGGGGGAAAAGAATGGGTGGGGGGGGGGGGGGGGTATTGGAGAAGAAATAGCAAAGACCTTCGCTAATAGTGCAGCTAGAGTTTTCCTCGCGACAGGCTTCGGTGACTCCACTGCTTAGGGTAGCCTCTCAAATTAATGCATTGGTGCCTTTGTGTATGGGGTGCGGGCGGGGGGCGGGTCCATCAGTCACTCATGGGTGGTGGTAAGAAGGGGCGACATACTAAGTGATTGTGACATACCGTTCACTGTCATGGTTGGGTGGCGGTATGAGGGGGTCGGGGTTGAGGGCGAGAGGGGGGGGGGGCGAGCGGCGCGGGCAGGCTGTGTGGGCAGGGGGGTGGGCGTGCAAAGGACGGGGGCGTGGAGGGGGGGGAGGGGTGATGTGCATCGTGGAGGGAGTTCAAACCTTCACGGGTCATGTGGCTATAGGAGACTGCAAAACACAAAAGCGTTACCCCCAAGAACGTTAGCCCCATGAAAAAGTTTGTGTCCCTCTCTACTGTTACAGTGGAACCCCGTTATTAAGACCACCTACGGGACTGAGCAAAATTGGTCTCAATAGCGGGGTGGTCTCATTATCGAAACTTGCCCAATAACAGCAGTTAGTGTTATTATCGATGGGATCAGGCGATTATGGGATTATTTTTTCTGGTATTGAACTGTTAACACCTTCAGAATCAATTAGAATTAAGCCAGGTATGAATCACTGAACCCGAAAAGCTAGGCCAGTTTACAAGCAGTTGATTACTATTACCATGCCTGTTGAGCGCAATCAGTGTTAATCTGTAAAATGAACATGTTACTAGCAAAGACGGAGCCCGCGGCGGTGTCTCCGATATAACAGATCAAATGACGATGTGTGTTACGATGAAGCATTTGTACGCATCAATGTTCACACATACAGAACCATCAATACTGTACATCAGTCGAGAAGAGGTTAATCTGCATCCTTTAAGCCGTAAAATAAACATGTCACTAACAACAAAGACAGAGCCCGCGACCGTGTCGTAAGCTGTTAATCTTTGTTTCGAAAAAAATCGCCGAAATTTGGGGTGGGGTGGTCTTGAAGCGGGCTTCCACTGTATTGGACATATGTTTTGCAGTGCGGTTATGCAGACGACGTAAGTCTCCTCGCGTCTACACTGTATGCTCTTAAACAAATATGTACCGTGTGTACAGAGTTTGCAAAATAATTCTATCTTAGCCCCCGAGAATAAAGAAGCATATCTCTGTCCAGGAGCAGCAACCTGATGCTGAAGAAGGGCCAGTGCTGCCCCCCACCCCACCTGCTTCCGCCGCCTATGTACTGTATTAATTTTCATTTAATTAATTTTGTAATACAAACATACATAATATGAACTTATGCAGTGTACCTCACAGACAACAAGGTATCTTTTGGGAAAATAAACCAACCCAGATATAGTATATACATCAATTGTAAAGGGAAACACTTGTGTATATATTGACATATATTACCACATATGTATTTTCTATGAATTAATGACAATTTTTTTAATAATATTGTGACAGTTGGCGGCCGGCTGTGAAAGCAGGCCACCGTCACGAGGAAATGAGAACAACTGAGGTGGCGGTCAAGAGGTTTATTTACCTGTATGGTGAATAAATACAGATAGAACATAAAACAAATGAATGATCAGCCGTTGACGGTCTGTCCACGGCTACGAATAGAGAGGAAGTGAAGTTTATTACACGCTGCTTACATGAGAACTGTATCGTCACTTATGTGCATAAGACTAATACTATTATATAAACAATAAGATACCGTTTAAACTAGTCTCATAATTATGTAATAATGAACGAGAGTATGAGTTGAAAGTGAAATGAAAATGAGAGGCACATACCTGTATGGTGAATAAATACAGATAGAACATAAACAAATGAATGATCAGCCGTTGACGGTCTGTCCACGGCTACGAATAGAGAGGAAGTGAAGTAAGTTAGGCTTTCAAACCAGCGTCACATGCCACTTCTCTCTGATGACCAATGAGGGATGAATATGATGTGACTGACCAATGAGATGTGGTTATAGCGGGTAGTCATGACTACATGATAACAATTATGGAGTCACCTAGTGAGAGAATGAAACTATGGAAAGCCAATGAACTAATGTTATGTTGTTATAATGCTATGGAAGACCACTCAAATAATAATCCTGCTACAATGCCCCCGGGGTTAAAATCATGTCGTCCCTTGACATGACTAGTGATATCTTGTTGAAAAAGAAGAAAAAGAACATTAGTAGCTTCTGTTACAAAATTCCACCTAAACTACTTGCGGAATGCTTCAGCATCTGTAGTATAAATCATCAATACTGCGTGTCGTCATGTAGTAGCTCACGGCGTAACTACATGAGTACATTATACTTATATCAACAGCATCGACAGATTGATTTAATACACTTATACATTCACATTCATAAGACCATTCATACAAATATTTCTTGCTCTTGCTCGTCGCTCTCTACGACCATTGCGTGAGACTGAGCAAAATCGTTAGACGTGAACCAGTCTGGCCGGCGAGTTGTGCGCCCTGAGCGACGCGGCACCGCCTCGAAATCTATACCAATATCTGGAGGACCAGGCTCTATACCAATATCTGGAGGACCAGGCTCTATACCAATATCTGGAGGACCAGGCTCTATACCAATATCTGGAGGACCAGGCTCTCTACCATCTGCGTGAGCCTCAGCCGCAGCTTCAGCCGGCTGATGGCTTTCACTCGAAGACATTAGTCCTTCCTGTCCACTATATACACTATTTACATCATGAGCTATAGCTATATCTGTCGTCCCTGCAGTCTCCTCCACAGCGGTAACTCCAACTTCTACAGTATCCACTGGCGGGTTCACTGGCAATTGTACACTTCCGACAACCTCAGTGGGTTGGTCAAGTGATTGTAAGGGCAACTGTGACTGGCTTTGTCTAGTCACTCTAGTTGGTGCCTTATACGACAAACTGAACTCAACCTCAGAGTCTGACGTATCACTGAGGTCAACGTCCTTGTTACTTGGTCGTTTGCTAGGCGCGACTGACACCTTTGCGACACTGCCAGACGCAGTGTCAAGTGAACCGATAGGTAATAGCATATTTCTATGCAAAGTCCTGATTTTCCCGCCTTCCTTCCGTACCTTGTATACAGGGATTGCGTCATTGGGCTGTTTTAGCACAATATAGGCCTCATCGGACCAGCGATTAGCCAGTTTATGGGGTCCTTCCATCCCAGTCACCTTCACCAGCACCCGATCCCCCGCAGATAACGTTACATTGGTAAGTAATCGACGGGCATCATAATTACTTTTCTGTCGGTCTTGTTGCGTATCTATCCGACACGCTGCGACCTTGTACGCGTAATCTAATCGCGCTTTTAACTTGTTGACGTAATCGGTATGATACTGGTGGTGAATAGCTTCTTCTTCGCGAACGCCTATAGCAATGTCGACGGGTAGCCGAGGCTGCCTGCCAAACATTAAGAAGAAGGGGGAAAAGCCAGTGGTATCATTCTTGGTACAGTTATAAGCATATACTAGAGGCGATACGAAGTCCTTCCAATTGTACTTTTGCGTTGGCGATAGAGTACCTAGCATGCCGAGTAATGTGGCGTTAAATCTCTCAACCTGGCCATTACCCATGGCGTGATAGGGAGTGGTTCTGGACTTCCTGATGTTACACAATTTGCACATTTCAGCAATGACACGGGACTCAAAATTCCGTCCTTGGTCGCTATGCAGTTTCTCGGGTAGGCCATATGTAGTCACAAACGTCTTAAAAAGAGCATTCGCAGTAGTGCGAGCCGTCTGGTCTTTAGTCGGGATTGCCATCGCGAAACGCGTAAAATGGTCTGTAATTACCAGTACGTCTTTGACTTTGCCTTTAGACTCCTCTAGTGATAAGAAATCCATGCATAGCAGTTCTAGCGGTCGTGTTGTCTTAATGGTGACTAATGGCATCGTTTGCGTCTTGGATTTACGCTTTATGCATGTCATGCATCTTTTAATATGATCGTCAGCGTCTCGTGACATGCCAGTCCAGTAATACCGTTGTTGTAAGAGATCAATGATCTTGTCTCGGCCCAAATGACCTATATCATCATGTACCCCTCGCAGGGCAGTCCTACGAAAATGATTTGGTAAAATCAGTTGGAAAATCTCCTCCTCGTGGTGAAGACGTTTCCGATATAGCACTCCGTTTCGGAAGACCAGAGAATCAGAATGGCGTAAGAGAGCTCTTACATTGGGATCAACACTTCCAGTCGTATCTCCTCTCAGAGATTTGATGACAGCTGAAATAGCTGGATCCGTCGATTGCCATTTTATCCAATCATTTGCTGTCAATGTCGGTAAAGGGGTAGTTGTTAACTGTTCCACAGCTGATGGGGTCGTTAATAACGTTTCTACACTAGGAACACACTGAGAATGACAGATTGCAGACGTCACCTCAGCTGTTATCGTAGACGGCATCCTTGAGAGGGCGTCTGCATCTACGTTAGACTTCCCACTTCGATATTTTATTTCAAAGTCAAAGTTAGCGAGGGCAGACAACCATCTATGGCCCGTGGCATCAAGGCGAGCGGTCGTTAGTACATAAGTCAAGGGGTTATTGTCCGTCATAACGACGAATTTTGATCCGTACAAATAGTCCTTGAACTTATCGGTGACTGCCCACTTTAATGCCAAGAATTCTAGCTTATGAGCCGCATAATTCTTCTCTGATGGAGACAGACCTCTACTCGCATATGCTATGACACGGTCAATTCCATCTTGCTCTTGATAAAGTACAGCCCCGAGACCTTGCATACTGGCATCGGTGTGCACCTTGAAAGGTAGGTCAAAATTGGCATAGCTGAGAATTGGAGCCGACGTAAGAACCTGTTTCAGTTCCTGAAAAGAGTGTTGCTGCGCTACATCCCAACAGAACAAAGTCTTTGTTTTGCCCTTCGGGGGTCCTTTTAAGAGATCATACAAGGGTCTCGATATCTTGGCGTACCCCTTCACAAATCTACGGTAAAAGCCGGTAAATCCCAAAAACCTTCTGAGACCTTTGACATCAGCCGGGGCGGGCCAGTCTTTGACCACACTTATTTTCTCGGGATCAGTGTGTATACCTCGCTCCGAGATAACATGTCCAAGGCATTTTACAGAGCTTTGCAGGAATGAACATTTAGATGGCTTGAGTTTAGGGCCATGTTCCTGCAATCGCTGGAAGATACGCTCTAGTCTCTGTAAATGCTCTTCGAGCGTAGATGAGTAGACTATAATATCGTCTAGGTACAACAAACATTCTGTGAGATGCAAATCACCCATACATTTTTCCATTAGACGCTGGAAGGTAGCCGGGGCATTGGTTAGGCCGAACGGCATGCGGTTAAATTCCCAGAAGCCTAACGGACCTGCGGTAAAGGCAGTCTTTTCTTTGTCACGTTCCCTCACTTTCACTTGCCAATATCCAGATTTGAGATCTAAGCAAGAGAAGTAACGGGCTCCTGAGAGCGCATCTAATGTCTCTTCAATTCTGGGGATTGAATGAGCGTCCTTCACTGTACGGGCATTTAGCTTCCGGTAGTCAATACAAAATCGTAGACTTTGATCTTTCTTTCTCACTAAGACTACAGGTGAAGCAAATGGACTGTTACTACGTCGGATCACGCCACAATCCAGCATATTACAAAGATGTTCCCGGACTTCCTGATACATATTGGGAGGAACTCTTCTGTATCTTTCCTTGAATGGGACATCATCGTGTAAAAGGATAGGGTGCTCGACGGCCTCAGTGCATCCTAAGTCATTATCTGTGGTTGAAAACACATCTTTCCACTTCACTAACAACCGGGCTAAATGTTCCTGGGTATCCACCTTCGAGCTGAACAAAGACAGAAACTCCGAGTCTGGATCAGAGTGTTCCGTTGAACCGGAAACTTCCTGCATTTGGGCTGATACAGAGGTGATCGGCTTTGGTACCATGGCAACGGGAGTTAGTTCACACAACGATGACTTGGCAGGGATGATTACATCATGCCTCGTCATATTGTGTATCTTGATAGGTATACGCGTACACGTATTAGAATAAGATTCTGTGTGTTGTACTGAAGGAACAAGCATTAGACCTTTGGGTAAGGATTGCGATTTGCCTTCTTCAGTCAGAGTCAGTAGCTTCCCTACATCCCCTGCGCGTACTGAGCCATGAACGGTAACTTGCATATTCCCAGGAATAAGAACCTGCTTGAGGCATTTAACTTCCCCGATCGTAGAATCTGGAGAGTCTAAACACTTCCGCGTTTGTAACACCCGAGCTGCTGCTTGCCAGGCATCAGCGCCTGGGGCATCACTGTGTAGTGGACCAAAGTTAAAATCAGGATCAAAGACACGACAAAGTACGTTTGTACCAACAACAAGCGGAACCTGTCTGTTATATCGCGTCTGATCTACAACAAGTACAGGTGTTAGGATATCAACATGTTTGCCAAATACATCGAATCCCAATTCCAATTCTACAACACCTCTAAAAGCAAGCTGGTGTCCTCCTGCACTCTCAACGTTTAGCACGGTTGAGACCGGCAAAACATCAAGTTCAGGAAACTGTTCGTCTAGGAACGAAGATCCAACTGTGGTAACCTGGGAGCCTGTATCTAAGAGGGACATACAATCCTTACTGTAGACTTTGATCTGTACCTCATTGGCTCCACCGACTAACTGGGCTCGAGATTCAACTTTCACTGTGGTGGGGCCAGCATTTGTACACCCTCGCTTTCGCCCCTTTGAGAGAGTGTCTGGGAGTTTAAAGAATGGCCTTCTTTGTGAAAGCGAGCTCTGCATCTGTCTTGTGTGTGTCCAAACCGGGCACAACGATCACAACGGACTGAGGGAGGCTTTCTCCGAGGAGAGACTCTACGCTGCTCAGTGTGTCTATTCTTATTCTCTTCTAGATTTGAGATACGATTCCCCATATCATCAACTTTCTTCAAGAGAAGATCCATCTTTGTCAAAAGTTCATCCTGAGTCACACTCTGCTGATAAACTTTAGCCCTAGGTTTACTTGAACATGAAAGTTCATGTTCCACCTGTCTGATTTGTTTGAACAATACATCATAACGTGACTTGACGTCAAAGTGATGTCTAGTTGCCTCTTTCAATCGGTGATCGCTAAGACCCATCCAAAACTTAGTACGAAGCATTTGGTTACTAGCCTCAACCGTCAGTTGGTCCCGATCTCTAATTTGAACTAAGAGCTCCTCTAATCGGCAACCCCAAGCTGACACAGTTTCAGCTTCACGTTGCTTTGACGAGTAGAAATCTTCAAACAACTGTTCCGTGGTGAGCACAATACCAAACACAGAATCAAATTTCTGAAAAATGTCATTCTCAGTAGCGTTTTCGCCCAAGTAACGGAGAACCCTTGCTGCTGTACCACGAAGGGAGCGACGAATAGCCTGGGGGATGACATGAGGAGGATGTTCTTCATTCAAAAGACATCTAACCTCGTACTTCCATTCAAAGTAAGACAATTCACCTTTCCCTCCATCTCCCGAAAACAGAGGTATTCTAATTTCCCTTGATGCTGACGGTATTTGGATCCCTGGGTTAGAGTGGTGTGGTGATACATGTACTTGTGCAGGGGGAGTAGCCGTGGACACATACACGTTGTTTGCCAGTCGTGCTGTATCAGAATGTGTGAACACACGGCTACTGGTATTATTCCTATCAGGAGTAACATTTCCGTCAGGTTCCTCAACCCGCGATATCTCTGCCACGGTGATCATTTTGTCAATCAGGTGTTGCAAAACATCCGAGGGGAGGGCCTTTAGCTGCTGTTCTAAGTCCACACACTTAGCTTGGACCCCCTCTGTCTCAGACTTTGGCACCAGAGCCTTCAGTGTAGACTCATGGTCTACCCCACAAGCAATGAGAGTTAATTGTCTATCTCTCAATGTTTTTCCAGATATTTCACTCACAGCTTGAGTCACAAGTTCTGTACTATAGAACAAGACAAAAGCTACCCGTAGGACACCAGGGTCTGGGGAGCCTTTAAATAGCACATGTTCTACATCCCCAATGTGGGAGAAAAGGCATTCTACCTCAGCAATGGCGACATCATCTGGCAAACCAGTAATACACACTGACCTCTTGTAAAGAGACATGATTCCCACAAGATGGTAATCCACACAGGGATACACAATTCAATTTCTGTTAAGTGCAAGTCTTGCTGATTGAAATGTGACCAACTATATCAATCACTGTGACACTGTTCAAAGAAATTCAAAGATTTCTTCAAACAAAAAATACAAATTAAATGTTCACACAATGCGGTACATATAACACATTCAATTGTAAGTTCAAACTCAGATGCACAACTGCCACATTATCACAAGACAAGATTGCATCAAGTTTCTGTACCCATACGAGATAACATACAATTCATCATGCTACTAGATTTGTATGAAGTGTAGATTGGTACCTGAAATCAGAATTGATCAATAAATCAGGCGTAAATCAGATGAGAATCTGAAGAAAGAAATTAGAAAGTTCATTTCTAATGTTCCAATCTGAAATAAATTGCAGACAAATGGAAAGGAGATAATAATGAACTCAATCACTTGGAAAAGTAATCAATGTACTATACGTTCATGAAATCCAGTGATATTTATGAAAATGTAGAGGTTGATACAAATGAATATATAACCAATTCCCACAAAACAAGAATAGGAATTGATCAAAAGTACGAAGCAAATGATAAGCGCAATTGAACAAGTCAGTTGCGACAAAGAAGAAATATTCTACATATGGGGTATAAGATAAGATAATGATTGAAAATGATAACTGATCAGTCACATATGAATATTTGATTTATGAAAGTTGAGGGTGAAAAATGAAAATGATAGAATATATGATAGGTGCTGCGGATTAAACTTATTAGTTTTAGGCTTAATATTAACTAGGATTTCTAAAATATTAATGTAAAGGATATAACTACTTAACTGCAACCACGAAACTTACCAAATATTAAATTATTGCACCTAAATATTAATTAAATGTACCACTTGACACAAATATAAACCAACACTGATCTGGTTCAATACAATATCAATAGCAGTCAATAGCAGTGAATGTTAATAATAGTATGAATGCATAGGCCTATGGCGGTATGACTCATCTAACCAAAATCTAAGTCTATTTAAAAAATATAATCACCAGTGATTGTGTCACCTGATGCTAAATAAAGAAAAATAGTGTAAATTGAGACACTACTTACACCCAATATTCTAACACATGTCTGCTTTGAAAAGCTGAAAACTCAAACACTGCCACTGTTGCTGTTAGGCAAGGTCAAGGTCGCGATGTTAACAAATCTATGGGCGCCCATTCAACACTTAATTACGGATTATAATATTTGCCTTATTATTTCACCACTTCTACAAGTGGAGCTTAAATATTACACCATGCAAGTACTGAAGCTGAGCGTGATAAATTCCCTTAGAAATAGCCGGCATATAAAGGAATGTATCCAGCACAGATTCTGTACAGTTAATACTTTAAATAATGTGGCTCATATATATAATAGATAAATCAAATGGCCATACAACGCTAGCGAAAGTAAATAGTGCACTTAATTATATACGTATACCAGAAGCGCTTAAAGTCTCACCATGATTTATGATGACGATCAGCGACGAGCCGATGCGAGTCGACGACAGGCGACGAGAGCAGAACGATGCCGACGATCGATACAGGCGAGACGAAAGGTTACGAAGACCTTAGCGATGACAGCCGATGTGTGTTCCACGATCGGTGTGACCGACGTGAAAAGCCGAACGCGATCAACGTTGAGACGAAGTTGCCGTGGAGAGAGAGCTCACTTGTCCAGTGAGTGCTAGGGCAGGGTCCCCCGGTGATGCGATGTGACTCGTTGTCGGTGATGCATTGACTCCTCGATGCGGATGAAATTGACCATATGCCACTTGTCGATTCTCAGAATAGCTCATCCTGTTCATGACGCCATTTGTGACAGTTGGCGGCCGGCTGTGAAAGCAGGCCACCGTCACGAGGAAATGAGAACAACTGAGGTGGCGGTCAAGAGGTTTATTTACCTGTATGGTGAATAAATACAGATAGAACATAAAACAAATGAATGATCAGCCGTTGACGGTCTGTCCACGGCTACGAATAGAGAGGAAGTGAAGTTTATTACACGCTGCTTACATGAGAACTGTATCGTCACTTATGTGCATAAGACTAATACTATTATATAAACAATAAGATACCGTTTAAACTAGTCTCATAATTATGTAATAATGAACGAGAGTATGAGTTGAAAGTGAAATGAAAATGAGAGGCACATACCTGTATGGTGAATAAATACAGATAGAACATAAACAAATGAATGATCAGCCGTTGACGGTCTGTCCACGGCTACGAATAGAGAGGAAGTGAAGTAAGTTAGGCTTTCAAACCAGCGTCACATGCCACTTCTCTCTGATGACCAATGAGGGATGAATATGATGTGACTGACCAATGAGATGTGGTTATAGCGGGTAGTCATGACTACATGATAACAATTATGGAGTCACCTAGTGAGAGAATGAAACTATGGAAAGCCAATGAACTAATGTTATGTTGTTATAATGCTATGGAAGACCACTCAAATAATAATCCTGCTGCAATATTAAATATGTATACATATAGAATTAATAAACTGTACCGGTACCTGATGTTTCATGTCTCTTCGCAGCTTATATATTGTTTTTATACATGATAGTTGCATTTATCTTTATAGATAAAGTGAAGTTGACTTATATCTACTTCTAACATACCAGATGCTTAGAAAATTCATACCAATATCAGTATCTCACACTATGATTGCCATATCTATAATAACTAATGAAGTCATAAATATCAATAACATAAAATACCGGCAAAGATAGTCATGAAATAATTTATTAATGAAATAAATTTCATTAATAAATTTAGTAATGAAATGAATTTATTAACGAGATAAATTTATTAATGAAGTAAATTTATGAATGAAATAAATGTATTAACGAAATAAATGTATTAAGGAAATGAATTAACAAAACAAATTAATATGAAATGAATAATAAACTAAATATATATTTATATAACAAAGCAATATACCTGGCAGCTAGTTCATCAAATGGGTCAGCATTAAGCTTGCTTCTTAGGCCGGGACAGATCCTGTTTTAATGAGAGAGTTTAAATTATTCCAACGTCATATTTGGTCCCCATTAGGAGTGCTTTTCTTTATCGGGACTATTGAGAATGCTTTTCCCCCTTCCCTTGTCTTTACTCTAACCTTCCGGCATGGTGCCAAGGCAAGTATATCTAAGGTGAAAAATATACATGATGGCATAAGAAGTTTGGCTACTAATAATAACAATATGTGTACTAGGCTAGATCTCCTTCCAAATAGCTTTCACATTCCAACATTAATTTGCTCTAAGTAAAGTAGATATCAGTATATATAAAGGTGTATAATATTGGAATGTCTTTGACAGCTTGTACAGTTAGCGATGCTGAGGGTCTCTTACACTCCTTGTCATGCAGTGATTTATATATAGCTTCGTGAGACTGTTTCCTGAGCGGGCCTCCCGAGGCTGGCCGAGGCTAATAGTGCTTTCATAACTCCAAGTCATAGCTTAAAACTAGATAGACGGCTGTATATCTGTTGTGAAACCATTGGCAAAACATTTGAAACACTAATTGTTCAAATAATGCAAAAGTATATGACTTTAAACTGGTTCACATGCAGAAACACTTCGAAGCGCACTCACTTCAACCTGACGGTCAATGGCACACGTGCTCTTGTTTGCTCACCATCTAAAAGTAGGTCAAATTGGCCGCGTAAGTTTAAACCCGTGTATTCTACAAGCCCCAATCTTAGAAACTGTAAGCTGGTACAAGTGAAGCGAGGGCGGTGGAGCGTACGGCGCTCCTTAAATGTTGTACTCTGTGTTGTACCTGGTGCGCCTGTGGCGCCGCCTAGTGGGCGAGCGTACGTTTAGCCTCGTCTTGTTCTTCAGTTGAGGCATATTTGAATTTTTTAGTGTTTTGCTTTAGTTGTATAACGGCCAATAGTCCGTTATTTTCTGTGATCTAGTTTACATGTTTCACTATTATTACGGGTATGCAGTCGTGTTTTAGGCCCGGTTATGGGGGAGGGAGCGAGGCTGGACAGTAAGGATGCCCAGAATGCATTGCGCCTTCCCCCAGAGCCCTCATAAAAGCGGGTGCCGAGCGCACGGTCACGGGCATCATTATACCGCGCGATTGGCTTTTTCGGAGCCTCACCCCTTCGGTACCTCTCGGAGCCATTCGGCACAGCTCGGACCCAAAACGCAGCACCCCACACCCCCCGGGGATGCCCTGCAAACACTATAGCCCACCCCCTTCACCCCCTCCTCTCCAAGCAGACCCCTACGTCGCCCACCCCCTCCACCCCACCCTCTCCTAATCCCCCACCGCGCGCGGCACACCCCAGTCATATGTGCGTAGAATGGGGAGGGAGGGGCGGTGCTCGGCCTGAGTGTGCTGCAGTTTGAAATCCCCCTCTGTCCAGGGTAGCCGGGGGGGGGGGGGGGGGGGCTGGGGACGGTGATTTGGGGCAGTTCGCTCTTGATAAACCCCTCGCTGTCCAAAATAGAAGGGGAGGGGCCTTGCTTGACACTAGTGCGCTGTGGATTGAATTTTCTCTCTGTCCACGGGGGGATGGGGAGGGGCGATCGTGGGCCCGCGTTCGCTGTAGATAAACAAGGCCTCTCTGTCCGAGGAGCTGCGGGGGGGCCGAGGGGGGGAGGGGCGGCCTGGCCCGGCATGATAGGTAGAGGGCGCCACCATTTAGCATTTGCATATACACATCCAGTACCGAATGCGCAAATTGTGGCTACAGGACGCTGAAAACAATGCGTATTGGGCGTATATGTATCTCAGTTACAATAACAACATGTCTACATGCAATCAGTACCAATATAATACCGTAAGCGTGACGTTAAAAGCCGACGTGCATAAATAATTGTAATTATCGTACATGTTGAAATTATAACTTTCATTTGTACTCAAAATGCGACGTAAATAAACAATTCTAATTATCATACATGTTGAAATTATAACTTTCATTTGTAATCACCAAACATGCGCGAAATAACTGACCAGACGCGTGACGTTAAAAGCCGCCGTACATAAACAATTCTTATTATCATACATGTTGAAATTATAACTTTCATTTGTAATCAACAAACATACGCACAATAACTGACCGGACGCCTAGTTGTTATATATCTCAATTGACTGATGTCAAGAGCAGCGTATTACAGGCATAGCTCCCCGCGCAGAATTTCCGGGCAGAGTTCCCCGGGCAGAGTTAGTTCTCTTGCTACTGATGCGAAGTTGACGCGAGATAGTACGGGATTCTTTAAGACGCAAATTTTTAATTTTCGTCTCCTGTCGGTGTGTTCCGTTTTTAAGACGAAAACGTCTTATGTCGGTGTGTTCAGTTAGTCCGTCTGTGTGTCTGTCTCTCTGTCTCTTTGTCCCGCGGCGCATTATCTTTCGAATGCCTTAAGATATCGACTTCCAAATTGCTAAACTTCAACATCGGACCCTACGAGAGCTATTAACTATTACAAACAGCTGGTCGACATCCATGATGTGTCGCCGGCGACTCGTCGCTTGGCTAATCGGGGATGTCAACACAGCGCGGCTCGCTAATCTTATCATAACAACATTACAGGGAGGTTCGCTGTCGCGAACGGTGACCGCGGTGTCAGTGTAGGCATGCTGTTGTGGGGGCGGGGCGGGGGAGGGGTCGTTGAAGCTGGGGTGGTGGGATGATTCAGTGGGTTGCTATGAAAATGTGCATGGCAGGGATGTAGGAACTAGAAATGTAGACCGAAACTAAATAAACGGGCAGTTCCGTCTTAGCTGACCACCGACCGATATCGTTGAGCCCGTGCACCCATAACTTTTATGCGCGCACAACTTCGTATTTCGTGCGCTCGACTTTAATCAGTTGCACGCATCAGGTAGTATCTCGTGCGCCATTCCGATCTTTCATTATCGCCTGCCTTTCGGGCAATGCCCGCCCGCTCTGTCCAGGCCGCATCACTACCATCTTTAGGGTTTTAGGCATAGGGGGTAGATCGCGCTCAGGGTTTGGGTTGGGGTCAGGGTTAGGTACCCTCTTTTTCATACGCCGCCTCGCCTCTCTCTTGCGGAAGGCCCGCCCGCTCTGGGGAAGCCGCATCGTTACCATCTTTAGGGTGTCAGGCATAGGGGGTAGATTGGGCTCAGGGTTTGGCCACATGAGTACCATATTTAGGGTTCCGGCGAAGGGTGTAGATTGCGCTCAGGGTTGGGTTGGGGTCAGGGTTAGGTACCCTCTTTTTCACCCGCAGCCTAACCTGTATTCGGGTAAGGGCCGCCCGCTCTGTCAATGCCACATCAGTACTATCCTTAGGGTTTAGGTACAGAGGATAGATTGCGCTCGGGGTCGGGTTGGGGTCAGGGTTAGGTACCCTCTTTTTCATCCGCCGCCTCACCTACCTTGTGGATAAGGGCCGCCCGCTCTCTTAAGCCACATCATTACCATCTTTAGGGTTCAGGCGTAGGGTGTACATTGCATTCAGGTTTGGGTTGGGGTCAGGGTTAGGTACCCTCTGGACCCGCCGCCTCAACTACATTTCGGGTGAGGGCCGCCCGCTCTGTCAAGGCCACATGAGTACTATCTTTAGGGTTCAGGCGTAGGGTGTCGACTACGGTCAGGGTTGGGTTGGGGTCAGGGTTAGGTACCCTCTTTTTCACCCGCAGCCTAACCTGCCTTTAGGGTAAGGGCCGCCCGCTCTGTCAATGCCACATCAGTACTATCCTTAGGGTTTAGGTACAGGGGGTAGATTGCGCTCAGGGTTGGGTTGGGGTCAGGGTTAGGTACCCTCTTTTTCACCAGCCGCCTAACCTGCATTTCGGGTCACGGCCGCCCGCTCTGTCAATGCCAAATTTATGCATGCCACGCGTTAAGACAACAGCTTATGGCCATAATTCATTGAAGTATCAAGGTAGCAAGCTATGGAACATGCTCAACAAGGAAACGAAGTTAGCCAAATCTGCCAAGCAATTTAAAACAACGCTGTCAACCTCGGATGTGTTTATGTGTCACTGTAATTCGTGCACATTATGTAACATAGCTAATGGGTAAGGTTTTATGAGATGCAAAGATTGTTATATTTTCATTGTCATATGTATATATATCTCATCCGCTCATGTCATTTTATCATTGTCGGTCAATAGCACGTGTGCTAATGTTTATTGTTGACTTTTACATACCGACGTTAAATAAAACTTTATCTTATCTTATCTTATCTTAATGCCACATCATTACCATCTTTAGGGTTCAGGCGTAGGGTGTACATTGCATTCAGGATTGGGTTGGGGTCAGGGTTAGGTACCCTCTTCACCCGCCGCCTCACTTCCCTTGTGGATGAGGGGGATGCCCCTTTGGGCTTAGGGATGCCCCTCCCAGGCCTCGGCCCTTCCATCTCGTGTCGCAGGCGCCGGCGCGCACCAGTGTCGCTTCGGGATGCCCCACCCAAGCCTCGGTCCTACCATCTTCTGTCGCAGGCGCCGGCGCGCACCACTGTCGCTTGGGGATGCCCATCTCAGGACTCGGCCCTGCCATCTCGTGTCGCAGGCGCCGGCGCGCACCACTGTCGCCTGGGGATGCCCCTCCCAGGCCTCGGTCCTACCATCTCGTGTCGCAGGCACCGGCGCGCACCACTGTCGCTTGGGGATGCCCCTCCCAGGCCTCGGCCCTACCATCTCGTGTCGTAGGCGCCGGCGCGCACCAGTGTCGCTTGGGTTTGCCCCTTCCCAGGCCTCGGCCCAACCATCTCGTGTCGCAGGCGCCGTCGCGCGCCAGTGTCGCTTGGGGATGCCCCTCCCAGGCCTCGGCCCTACCATCCCTTTTCGCAGTCGCCGGCGCCCGCCACTGTCGCTTGGGGATGCCCCTCCCAGGCCTCGGCCCTACCATCTCGTGTCGCAGGCGCCGGCGCGCACCAGTGTCGCTTGGGGATGCCCCTCCCAGGCCTCGGCCCTACCATCTCGTGTCGCAGGCGCCGGCGCGCGCCACTGTCGCTTGGGGATGCCCCTCCCAGGCCTCGGCCCTACCATCTCGTGTCGCAGGCGCCGGCGCGCGCCACTGTCGCTTGGGGATGCCCCTCCCAGGCCTCGGCCCTACCATCTCGTGTCGCAGGCACCGGCGCGCACCAGTTTCGCTTGGGGATGCCCCTCCCAGGCCTCGGTCCTACCATGTCTTGTCGCAGGCGCCGGCGCGCGACACTGTCGCTTGGGGATGCCCCTCCCAGGCCTCGGCCCTACCATCTCGTGTCGCAGGCGCCGGCGCGCACCAGTGTCGCTTGGGGATGCCCCTCCCAGGCTTCGGCCCTACCATCTCGTGTCGCAGGCGCCGGCGCGCGCCACTGTCGCTTGGGGATGCCCCTCCCAGGCCTCGGCCCTACCATCTCGTGTCGCAGGCGCCGGCGCGCGCCACTGTCGCTTGGGGATGCCCCTCCCAGGCCTCGGCCCTACCATCTCGTGTCGCAGGCACCGGCGCGCACCAGTTTCGCTTGGGGATGCCCCTCCCAGGCCTCGGTCCTACCATGTCTTGTCGCAGGTGCCGGCGCGCGACACTGTCGCTTGGGGATGCCCCTCCCAGGCGTCGGCCCTACCATATCGTGTCGCAGGCGCCGGCGCGCGCCACTGTCGCTTGGGGATGCCCCTCCCAGGCCTCGGCCCTACCATCTCTTGTCGCAGGCGCCGGCGCGCGACACTGTCGCTTTGGGATGCCCCTCCCAGGCGTCGGCCCTACCATCTCTTGTCGCAGGCGCCGGCGCGCACCAGTGTCGCTTGGGGATGCCCCTCTCAGGCCTCGGCCCTACCATCTCTTGTCGCAGGCGCCGGCGCGCGCCACTGTCGCTTGGGGATGCCCCTCCCAGGCCTCGGCCCTACCATCTCGTGTCACAGGCGCCGGCGCGCACCAGTGTCGCTTGGGGATGCCCCTCCTAGGCCTCGGTCCTACCATCTCTTGTCGCAGGCGCCGGCGCGCGCCAGTGTCGCGTGGGGATGCCCCTCTCAGGCCTCGGCCCTACCATCTCTTGTCGCAGGCGCCGGCGCGCGCCACTGTCGCTTGGGGATGCCCCTCCCAGGCCTCGGCCCTACCATCTCGTGTCACAGGCGCCGGCGCGCACCAGTGTCGCTTGGGGATGCCCCTCCCAGGCCTCGGTCCTACCATGTCGTGTCGCAGGCGCCGGCGCGCGCCAGTGTCGCGTGGGGATGCCCCTCTCAGGCCTCTGCCCTACTGTCTCTTGTCGCAGGCGCCGGCGCGCACCAGTGTCGCTTGGGGATGCCCCTCCCAGCCCTCGGTCCTACCATCTCGTGTCGCAGGCACCGGCGCGCACCACTGTCGCTTGGGGATGCCCCTCCCAGGCCTCGGCCCTACCATCTCGTGTCGTAGGCGCCGGCGCGCACCAGTGTCGCTTGGGTTTGCCCCTTCCCAGGCCTCGGCCCAATCATCTCGTGTCGCAGGCGCCGTCGCGCGCCAGTGTCGCTTGGGGATGCCCCTCCCAGGCCTCGGCCCTACCATCTCTTTTCGCAGTCGCCGGCGCCCGCCACTGTCGCTTGGGGATGCCCCTCCCAGGCCTCGGCCCTACCATCTCGTGTCGCAGGCGCCGGCGCGCGCCACTGTCGCTTGGGGATGCCCCTCCCAGGCATCGGCCCTACCATCTCGTGTCGCAGGCGCCGGCGCGCACCAGTGTCGCTTGGGGATACCCCTCCTAGGCCTCGGCCCTACCATCTCTTGTCGCAGGCGCCGGCGCGCGACACTGTCGCTTGGGGATGCCCCTCCCAGGCGTCGGCCCTACCATCTCTTGTCGCAGGCGCCGGCGCGCACCAGTGTCGCTTGGGGATGCCCCTCTCAGGCCTCGGCCCTACCATCTCTTGTCGCAGGCGCCGGCGCGCGCCACTGTCGCTTGGGGATGCCCCTCCCAGGCCTCGGCCCTACCATCTACCCCGATACAAATATAAAGGTGTTTAACGACATACTCCGTGATCTATTGCAAAGCATGGATGCGGGAAATAGCATTTATTTAACGGGTGATTTCAATATTAACTTATTGAACTATGAAACTCATAAGGAAACCTCCGACTTTGCGAACATGATGTTCAGTTATTCATTGTTTCCTGTTATAAACAAACCGACACGTATAACAAAAACATCAGCAACCCTGATCGACAATATTTTCACTAACGATATTCAGGTAGTTAATTCCCTTCCAGGTATCATGTACACTGATGTAACCGATCATTTTCCTATTTTTTATATATCATGCAAGGATATCATGCACACCCATGTGAATGCAAGGCTGACGAGATGTGTCAACGTGAAAAACGTAGAGATATTCAAGCAGAGGTTAGCTGAAACAGATTGGTCGACGATGCTCGATATGAAAGACACTCAGGAAGCCTTTTCAGCCATGCATGGTCGTATATGTAGTTTATTTAATGAAACCTTCCCAATGAACAAAATCACGTCCAACTATAAGAAAAGAAAACCGTGGTTGACATCTGGCCTAAAAGCGTCGATCAAGGTTAAAAATAAACTTTTCCTTAGATACACGAAGACAAAAGAAGAAAAGATTAAGGAAGAATACAAAGTCTACAAAAATAGTCTACTAAGAATCCTCAGAAATGCAGAAAAGAACCACTTCGAAAATCTGATCTTGCAATACCGTGGTAACTCCTATAAATCGTGGAATGTGATTAAAGAAGTAATAAATCGCACCAAAAAAAAGCATGTCCAAAATAAATTTGTAATCAATAACTCAGTGGTTACAGATAGAGACAGTATTGCGAATGGATTTAACAAGTTCTTCGCTAATATAGGTTCAACCTTATGCAAGAGTATTCCTCATATCCAGGATCATTCACCCTGCAGCTACATTAAGCAAAGGAACGGTGCGAGCCTGTTTCTTGAACCAGTGATTAAAGAAGAACTACATGACATAGTGTGGTCGCTGAAAGAAAACTCACCTGGATGGGATTATATAGGATCTAAAATCATTAAGAGTGCATATTCAATTTTAGAAACACCCCTGATACATATTTTAAACTTGTCATTATCAGAGGGTCGATTCCCAAAAGAATTGAAAATATCGAAAGTGATACCCATATATAAGGAAGGAGACAAAAACAAATTCAACAACTACAGACCGATATCTATTCTTTCGACGTTCTCAAAAGTGTTTGAAAAACTGGTGCATAACAGATTAACGAAGTTTATTAACAGACACTGTTTGTTGCACGATAACCAGTTCGGATTTAAAACTCAGCACTCCACAACGTCTGCTCTCATAGTATTTATGGATAAAATTGCAACAGCAATAGATAAAGGTGAATATGCTTTAGGTGTGTTTCTTGACTTCTCAAAAGCTTTCGATACAGTAAACCATGAAATACTCTTTACTAAGTTAGAAAAATATGGTGTACGAGGAGTGGTGTTAAACTGGATAAAAAGTTACCTTACTGATAGAGTACAATATGTAGAGTATAATGGGGCTACCTCCTCTAGACGTAAAATTACTTGTGGAGTACCACAAGGATCCACACTGGGACCACTCCTGTTTCTTTTATATATAAATGACCTAGCCTCAGTGAGTAAGACATTGTTTTGCATTCTTTTCGCCGATGATTCGAATTTTCTCATTACAGGGACAAAATTAGATGATATGACAACCCTTTTAAATAGGGAATTAGATTTCATTGTGCGTTGGTTACGTTTAAATAAACTTACACTGAATGTAAATAAAACAAAGTACATGGTATTTACATCAACCCGTAAGAAAGTTATAGCTTCCACCAATGTTGAGATAATGGGTCAATGTATTACAAAAGTCACAAAAACGAAATTCCTAGGGGTGTATATCGATAGTAATCTAACATGGAAGGAACACATAGCATAAATAAAAGGAAAAATCGCACGAGGCTTAGGCGTAATTACTAAAGCTCGGAAGTATTTTAAAACTGAAACCCTCCGTACGCTCTACTTCTCATTTATCCATCCATACATGCTTTATGCTCATGAACTACGGGGAACTGCTTGTCAATCTTATCTTTGGCCACTTGTTGTGCTGCAAAAAAGAGCTGTTAGAATTATTACTGGTGTAGAAAGAAATGCTCATACAGATCCGCTGTTTCGAAAGCTGAATATTGTACCTTTGTCGAATATGGCTGAATATTGCATGTTGATATTTATGTTCAAACTCTATACAGGTCAGCTACCAAAGGTGATTGCCTCTCTATTTATCAATAATTATCAAATACACGGTTATGGTACTCGAGGATCCAAGTTGTACCACACACCTAAGGCCAGAACGAATTATCTACGGAAGACTGTGAAGTATAGAGGTAGTATAGTGTACAACGAATGGTGCAATAGAATAAATTTCAACGCCGATTCAATAGAAGTGTATAAACGAGAGCTCAGATCAAAGATATTTGTCCATCCCCCAAATCCATGAAGTGCTGACTTACCATGCAATAAGCCTTTTCTGTTTTTTGTTTTTTTTGTTTGTTTTTTTGTGTTATTTTCTTTTTATGATTTGTATTCAGTCTAGCTGACTTACCATGCAATAAGCCTTTTCTGTGGTATTTATTTGTTTTGTTCTTTTTTTCCCATGATTTGTACACAGTCTAGCTGATATGTGAATAATATGAAGTATTTGGTATGAGCTCTGCAGCTAATAAGCCTTGCTTCTGCTGCTGTTAATTTGTTGAATGTTACTGCCTTTTGATGTTGTATAAGCTTGTCAAACAACTGTAACTGATTTAATAGAACAATAAACCGATTCAATCAGCCATGTCGACCAGTGTCGCTTGGGGATGCCCCTCCCAGGCCTCGGTCCTACCATCTCTTGTCGCAGGCGCCGCCGCGCACCACTGTCGCTTGGGGATGCCCCTCCCAGGCCTCGGCCCTACCATCTCTTGTCGCAGGCGCCGGCGCGCGCCAGTGTCGCGTGGGGATGCCCCTCTCAGGCCTCTGCCCTACTGTCTCTTGTCGCAGGCGCCGGCGCGCACCAGTGTCGCTTGGGGATGCCCCTCCCAGGCCTCGGTCCTACCATCTCGTGTCGCAGGCACCGGCGCGCACCACTGTCGCTTGGGGATGCCCCTCCCAGGCCTCGGCCCTACCATCTCGTGTCGTAGGCGCCGGCGCGCACCAGTGTCGCTTGGGTTTGCCCCTTCCTAGGCCTCGGCCCTACCATCTCGTGTCGCAGGCGCCGGCGCGCGCCAGTGTCGCTTGGGAATGCCCCTCCCAGGCCTCGGCCTTACCATCTCTTTTCGCAGGCGCCGGCGCGCGCCACTGTCGCTTGGGGATGCCCCTCCCAGGCCTCGGCCCTACCATCTCGTGTCGCAGGCGCCGGCGCGCACCACTGTCGTTTGGGGATGCCCCTCCCAGGCCCCTGCCCTACCATCTCTTGTCGCAGGCGCTGGCGCGCACCAGTGTCGCTCGGGGATACCCCTCCCAGGCCCCTGCCCTACCATCTCTTGTCGCAGGCGCTGGCGCGCACCAGTGTCGCTCGGGGATACCCCTCCCAGGCCTCGGCCCTACCATCTCGTGTCGCAGGCACCGGCGCGCACCAGTGTCGCTTGGGGATGCCCCTCCCAGGCCTCGGCCCTACCATCTCCTGTCGCAAGCGCCGGCTCGCACCACTGTCGCTTGGGATGCCCCTCTCAGGCCTTGGCCCTACCATCTCCTGTCGCAGGCCCCGGCGCGCGCCAGTGTCGCTTGGGGATGCCCCTCCCAGGCCTCGGCCTTTCCATCTCCTGTCGCAAGCGCCGGCTCGCACCAGTGTCGCTTGGGGATGCCCCTCTCAGGCCTTGGCCCTACCATCTCTTGTCGCAGGCCCCGGCGCGCGCCAGTGTCGCTTGGGGATGCCCCTCCCAGGCCTCGGCCCTTCCATCTCGTGTCGCAGGCGCCGGCGCGCACCACTGTCGCTTGGGGATGCCCCTCCCAGGCCTCGGCCCTACCATCTCTTGTCGCAGGCGCCGGCACGCACCAGTGTCGCTTGGGGATGCCCCTCCCAGGCCTCGGTCCTACCATCTCTCGTCGCAGGCGCCGGCGCGCACCACTGTCGCTTGGGGATGCCCCTCCCAGGCCTCGGCCCTACCATCTCTTGTCGCAGGCGCCGGCACGCACCAGTGTCGCTTGGGGATGCCCCTCTCAGGCATCGGCCCTACCATCTCGTGTCGCAGGCCCCGGCGCTCACCAGTGTCGCTTGGGGATGCCCCTCTCAGGCATCGGCCCTACCATCTTGTGTCGCAGGCGCCGGCGCGCGCCACTGTCGCTTGGGGGTGATTTGTACTGTTCATCTCGGGATTGGTGCTGCATAGGGCTGGTGAGTTTTTTGTAATTGCTTAAGTTCAGGCGTAAGTTTTAGGAGTGGTCAACCGGCTGGAACCGGTGTCAGAAACCCGGCGCCTGCGTCGAGAGATGGCAGGACAGAGGTCTGAGAGGGGCATCCCCAAGCAACACTGGTGCGCGCCGGCACCTGCGACGATAGATGTTAGGGCCGAGGTAAGGGTGGGGGGGGGGGGCATCCCCAAGCGACACTGGTGCGCGTCGGCGCCTGCGACGAGAGATGATAGGCAGAACGGGTGGCCGTTACCGTAGAGGCCGGTGAGGCGGCCGGTGAAAAAGAGGGTACGTAATCCTACCCCTAAACCAACCCATGACAGAGGGGGCGGCCCTTAACCGAAAGCCAGATGAGGCGGCGGGTGAACAAGAGGCTACCTATCCTTGATCGCAACCCAACCCTGACCGCTATCTACCCCTTATGCCTAAAACCCTGAAGATGGTAATGATGCGGCCTTAACAGAGCGGGCGGGCCTTCCGCAAGAGGCAGGTGAGGCGGCGGATGAACAAGAGGGTACCTAACCCTGATCGCAACCGAACCCTGAGCGCAATCTACCCCCTATACTTAAAACCGTAAAGATGGTATTGATGCGGCCTTTACAGAGCGGGCGGGCCTTACCGGAAAGGCAGGTGAGGCGGCGGGTGAAAAAGACCGTACCTAACCCTGACCCTAATCCAACCCTGAGCGCAATCTACCCCCAATGCCTAAAACGATAAAGATGGTAATCATGCAGCCTTGACAGAGCGGTAGGGCCTTCCGCAATAGGCAGGTGAGGCGGCGGGTGAAAAAGAGGGTACCTAAGCCAAACCCCAACGCAAACCCTGAGCGCAATCTACCCACTATGCCTAAAACCCTAAAGGTGGTAATCATGCGGCCTTGACCTCTGCCCGGGAACTCTGCGCGGGGAACCTTGCCTGTAATACGCTGCTCTTGGCATCAGTCAATTGAGATATATGATAACAAGGCGTCCGCTCAGTTATTGTGCGTATGTTTGTTGATTGCAAATGCAAGTTATAATTTTAACATGTATGATAATAAGAATTGTTTATGTGCGGCGGCTTTTAACGTCACACGTCTGCACAGTTATTTCGCGCATGTTTGGTGATTACAAATTGAAGTAACAATTTCGACATATATGATAATTAGAATTGTTTATTTACCTCGCCTTTTCAGTACAAATGAAAGTCATAATTTCAACATGTACGATAGTTAGAATTGTTTATGATTACAAATTAAGGCTATAATTCTAACATATATGATAATTACAATTGTTTATGCACGTCGGCTTTAAACGTCACGCTTCCGGTATTATATTTGTACTGATTGCATGTAGACATGTTGTTATTGTAACTGAGATACATATACGCCCTATACGCATTTTTTTCGGCGTCCTGTAGCCGCAATTTGCGCATTCTGTACTGGATGTGTATATGCACATGCTAAAGGGTGACGCCCTCTACCTATTATGCAGAGCCAGGCCGCCCTCCCCCGCCCCCCCCCCCCCTCCCCCCGCAGTTCCTCGGACAGAGAGGCTTTTTTTATCTACACCAAACGCTGCCCCAAGTACCGTGGCCGAGCGCCGCCCCTCCCTGCCCCTTCTACGTACATATGACTGGGGTGTGCCGCGCGGGGGGGGGGGGCGGGAGAGGAGGGGCACATTTGGGTCTAGCACCGCCCGTCCCTCCCCCTTCTACGCACATATGACTAGGGTGTGCCGTGCGCGGTGGGGGATCAGGAGAGGATGGGGTGGAGGGGGTGGGCGACGTAGGGGTCTGCTTGGAGAGGAAGGGGTGAAGGGGGTGGGCAGGGCATCCCCGGGGGGTGTGGGGTGCTGCGTTGTGGGGCCGAGCTGTGCGGAATGGCTCCGAGAGGTACCGAAGGGGTGAGGCTCCGAAAAAGCCAATCGCGCGGTATAATGCAGCGTCCTGTGGCCGCAATTTGCGCGTTCTGTACTGGATGCACAATAATTGCACAGGAAGTGCTTAAATATAATGCACAATAACTGCACAGGAAGTGTTTAAATATAATGCACAATAATTGCACAGGAAGGGTTTAAATATCCTTAACATTTATGTCCCGTTAGTCAGTAGCTCCCGATCTCAATTGATGTCAATATAATCATCGATATTATTTCTGCCCAATGTCTACCTTCTCCCTGCTACTATTTGATGTATAAAAACATACTGTCATACTATTATTTCTTTTGCTTATTACTACGAGCGCTAGTACGCGAGCGGGGCGGCTAGTATGTGTATATGCACATGTTAAAGGGTGGCGCGCTCTACCTATCATGCAGGGCCAGGCCGCCCCTCACCCCCCCCCCCCCCCTCCCCGCTCCTCGGACAGAGAGGCTTTTTTAATCTACAGCAAACGCGGGCCCACAATCGCCCCTTCCCATCCCCCCTGGTGAGAGAGAAAATTCAATCCACAGCGCACTAGTGTCAAGCAACGCCCCTCCCCCTCTATTTTGGACAGCAAGTGGTATCCACAGCGCACTGCGCCAAGCACCGTCCCCCGCCGCCCCCACCCCCCCAGGGTCAGGAGAGAAGGGGGTGGGCGACGGTCTGCTTGGAGAGGAGGGGGTGGAGGGGGTGGGCGACGGTCAGCTTGGAGAGGAGGGGGTGGAGGGGGTGGGCGACGTAGGAGTCTGCTTGGAAATGTTGTTTACAGTGTTTGCAGGGCATCCCCGGGGGGTGTGGGGTGCTGCGTTGTGGGGCCGAGCTGTGCCGAATGGCTCCGAGAGGTACCGAAGGGCTGAGGCTCGGAAAAAGCCAATCGCGTGGTATATTGGAAGGGGGGGGGGGTGTTCTGGCGGAGGTAGGCGTCCCACAGACGATAGTGTGGCTGAGCGGGCGAGCGAGCCAGACAGAGATATAACACGCCACATCCCTGCTGCCACGTCATTTGGAGCCCTCAACATTGGCGGCCTGGAAGGCGACCATACACAGAACACCGAGACAGAGACGAAGTGGGACACACCAAATTGTAAGTCAAGTCTTGGTTTACTTCAGGCATTATCCCTGCACCTAGTGACGGTTAGGCTACGTAATGTATTCGACCGCATTTAAAACTCCCAGCGTCAACGTGGTAACATAGATCGTGGTAGAAAGAGAATGAAACTCCTACAGCCTACAGCTACGTGGCGCGCTCACTAGTTCCTAATACAGCCCACGGCTACGTGGCGCGCTCATTAGTTCCCCTACAGCCCACCGCTACGTGGCGCGCTCATTAGTTCCCCATATAGCCCGCCGCTACGTGGCGCGCTCACTAGTTCCCCTACAGCCCACCGCTACGTGGCGCGCTCATTAGTTCCCCATATAGCCCGCCGCTACGTGGCGCGCTCACTAGTTCCCCTACAGCCCACTGCTACGTGGCGTGCTCACTAGTGCCTAATACAGCCCACCGCTAGGTGGCGCGCTCACTAGTGCCTAATACAGCCCACCGCTACGTGGCGCGCTCACTAGGTCCCTCTATAGGCCACCGCTACGTGGCGCGCTCACTAGTTCCCCCTACAGCCCACACTACGTGGCGCACCCGCTAGTTCCCCCTACAACCCACCGATTCGTGGCGCGCTCTCTAGTTCCCTCTACAGCCCACCGCTACGTGGCGCGCTCACTAGTTCCTAATACAGCCCACGGCTACATGGCGCGCTCACTTGTTCCCCCCCAGCCCGCCGCTACGTGGCGCGCTCACTAGTTCCCCCTACTGCCCACCGCTACGTGGCGCGCTCACTAGTTCCCCCTACAGCCCACCGCTACGTGGCGCACACACTAGTTCTTCCTACGCCCACCGCTACGTGGCGCGCTCACTAGTTCCCCCTACAGCCCACCGCTACGTGGCGCGCTCACTAGTTCCCCCTAGCGCCCACCGCTACGTGGCGCGCACATTAGTTCTTCCTACGCACACCGTTACGTGGCACGCTCACTAGTTCTCTCTACGGCCCACCGTTACGTGGCGCGCACATTAGTTCTTCCTACGTACACCGTTACGTGGCACGCTCAATAGTTCTCTCTACAGCCCACCGTTACGTGGCGCACTCACTAGTTCTTCCTACGCCAACCGCTACGTGGCGAGCTCACTAGTTCTTCCTACGCCCGCCGATACGTGGCGCGATCGCTAGTTCCCCCTACAGCCCACCGCTACTTGGCGCGCTCACTAGTTCTCCCTATAGCCCAACGCTGCGTGGCGCGCTCACCAGTTCCCCCTATAGCCCACCGCTACGTGGCGCGCTCACTAGTTACCCCTAGAGCCCACCGCTACGTGGCGCGCTCACTATTTCTTCCTACGCCCACCGCTACGTGACACGCTCACTAGTTCTTCCTATGCCCACCGCTGCGTGGCGCGCTCACTAGTTCCCCCTACAGCCCACCGCTACGTGGCGCGCTCACTAGTTCCCCCTACAGCCCACCGCTACGTGGCGCGCTCACTAGTTCCCCCTACAGCCCACCGCTACGTGGCGCGCACACTAGTTCTTCCTACGCACACCGTTACGTGGTACGCTCCCTAGTTCCCCCTACAATCCACCGCTACGTGGCGCGCTCACTAGTTCCCCCTACAGCCCACCGCTACATGTCGCGCTCACTAGTTCCCCCTACAATCCACCGCTACGTGGCGCGCTCATTAGTTCCCCTACAGCCCACCGCTACGTGGCGCGCTCATTAGTTCCCCATATAGCCCGCCGCTACGTGGCGCGCTCACTAGTTCCCCTACAGCCCACTGCTACGTGGCGTGCTCACTAGTGCCTAATACAGCCCACCGCTAGGTGGCGCGCTCACTAGTGCCTAATACAGCCCACCGCTAGGTGGCGCGCTCACTAGTGCCTAATACAGCCCACCGCTACGTGGCGCGCTCACTAGGTCCCTCTATAGGCCACCGCTACGTGGCGCGCTCACTAGTTCCCCCTACAGCCCACACTACGTGGCGCACCCGCTAGTTCCCCCTACAACCCACCGATTCGTGGCGCGCTCTCTAGTTCCCTCTACAGCCCACCGCTACGTGGCGCGCTCACTAGTTCCTAATACAGCCCACGGCTACATGGCGCGCTCACTTGTTCCCCCCCAGCCCGCCGCTACGTGGCGCGCTCACTAGTTCCCCCTACTGCCCACCGCTACGTGGCGCGCTCACTAGTTCCCCCTACAGCCCACCGCTACGTGGCGCACACACTAGTTCTTCCTACGCCCACCGCTACGTGGCGCGCTCACTAGTTCCCCCTACAGCCCACCGCTACGTGGCGCGCTCACTAGTTCCCCCTAGAGCCCACCGCTACGTGGTGCGCACATTAGTTCTTCCTACGCACACCGTTACGTGGCACGCTCACTAGTTCTCTCTACAGCCCACCGTTACGTGGCGCGCACATTAGTTCTTCCTACGTACACCGTTACGTGGCACGCTCAATAGTTCTCTCTACAGCCCACCGTTACGTGGCGCACTCACTAGTTCTTCCTACGCCAACCGCTACGTGGCGAGCTCACTAGTTCTTCCTACGCCCGCCGATACGTGGCGCGATCGCTAGTTCCCCCTACAGCCCACCGCTACTTGGCGCGCTCACTAGTTCTCCCTATAGCCCAACGCTGCGTGGCGCGCTCACCAGTTCCCCCTATAGCC
This sequence comes from Arenicola marina, assembly GCA_964019135.1. NCBI lineage: Eukaryota > Metazoa > Annelida > Polychaeta > Arenicolidae > Arenicola > Arenicola marina. The sequence goes on along the minus strand of OZ025253.1, from coordinate 40,333,111 downwards.
CACCGCTACGTGGCGCGCTCACTAGTTACCCCTAGAGCCCACCGCTACGTGGCGCGCTCACTATTTCTTCCTACGCCCACCGCTACGTGACACGCTCACTAGTTCTTCCTATGCCCACCGCTGCGTGGCGCGCTCACTAGTTCCCCCTACAGCCCACCGCTACGTGGCGCGCTCACTAGTTCCCCCTACAGCCCACCGCTACGTGGCGCGCACACTAGTTCTTCCTACGCACACCGTTACGTGGTACGCTCCCTAGTTCCCCCTACAATCCACCGCTACGTGGCGCGCTCACTAGTTCCCCCTACAGCCCACCGCTACATGTCGCGCTCACTAGTTCCCCCTACAATCCACCGCTACGTGACGCGCTCACTAGTTCTTCCTACGCCCACCGCTACGTGGCGCTTTCACTATTTCCCCCTTCAGCCCACCGCTGCGTGGCGCGCTCAATAGTTCCCTTTACAGCCCACCGCTACGTGGTTCGCTCACTAGTTCCCCCTACAGCCCACCGCTACGTGGTCGTGGCTTGCACATATTTACAAATATTTGTACATATAATTGATGCATCTCACATTTTGTCAAAATACTGATATATGTGTCCAGTTAATTAACGAATAACGATTATGTAGTTAAATTAAACGAAGGTTGTATTGCTTTTCAGAACTAATCCAAAACAACGATAGAATAAGACGGTAGATCACTTCTGACACTTCAACCGAATAGCGGAGATGGCGGAGTCCTATAATTCCAAGACGGCACAGGCGGAGATGGCGGAGTCCGATAATTCCAAGACGGCACAGGCGGAGATGGCGGAGTCCGATAATTCCAAGACGGCACAGGCGGAGATGGCGGAGTCCGGTAATTCCAAGCCGGCACAGGCGGAGATGGCGGAGTCCGATAATCCTGAGACGGCACAGGCGGCGATGGTTGGGACTCCAGGCGCGACAGGGACCACAGAACAAAGGTAACTTTCCGGGTTTATCCCGCTCATCTCCGTCAGGTCTTCCGGACCAGTGCCTTCAGTACCATGAGCGGTCTCCTTCGTCCACTGATATCGCAGTTTTTCGTTCACGGTTGAGTGCAAGGAAGTTGTAGAAAACTTTCCAAATTATTCATTATGTGTCAGCACTTTTGGTGCATCACATCCCGACGATCTGGTGTATATTTAGTCATAACTAACAATAATTGGGGAGCCCATTCAAACGTCGGTGGAGGTAAACAAATGTGAGGCACGTCCTTGGTGATCATTTCTATAGACAAACAACTACTATTGATCATGTATCCATGTGCTTTTCGATGCTGAGCATGTAACCGATTCCCTGACATTAAGGATCCAACTACACTAGCTGTCACACCAAATGAAGGTCACCACTGTTACGAAACAGTCTTACTTTACTATGTGATCGAGGACACGATTCGACGTACAATGTGACAGCGAACACAAATAGACGCGCTTAGAGAAAATGTAGGACATCATTTTGAACCAGTTTTTTTCGTGAAAAACGTCACCCCTGGAGTGGAGTGACATCAGACCTAAGCCAGTTCCAGCAGGCAGTTTATTCTATCATATAATTTTTTTTTCGATTGCGTGTAATGTTGGCAGCTAATGTGTGTACTAACTAACTACTATCAATAAACTTTTTGGTATGCCAATAAGGTTTATTGGTGAACCAAGAAAATTTAATGATGTTTATTGACAATTTACTTGAAAATTGAAGCTTTAAACTGTAATTTGCGGGTAGGTATCTTGGAATTCAATGCAGTAATGTTGGTGTCTTGCGGATTGCTGCACAACGCTGGTCGTTGCTAAACTGTATAATCAATTGATAAATTGAACTTTAATTGACAGTATATTAGAACTGGTTTAGTTTATGTGTATAACTGAATGTGCCTGTGTCTGCATTATGTTCAGAAAGTTCAAAACATTTAATATGGCTAATACACTGTTAATGTCATGTTGCTTTTCTGTCAGCGTAACAATAATATTAATTTATTTTTCTATACGTTAACATAGGAAAGTATTTGTTCCATGTCGTTGATTGACTGAGCTTGCAATCGTTCTTTCCATTCTTCTACCAGCCTCCACAAGAGGGCGCCACTGCGTGATGGGACCCACGGCCAATCACCAGATACATCGTAAGTATGGATTGGCTGAATTTCTGCAATAGTACAACATAATGAGCATAATTAGGGCAATGAATATTTTGGTAATAAATAAGGATGTAACACACACCAACAAGATTGCAAAAAGCATGAGCTACATGAGAGCTCGGGCCTATAAGTATATAGTCCACGACAACTAAGGCAAGTTGACTAGGCAACTATTGGAATTTGACGATGCCCGGACAACAAGAGGGCATCCATTCAAGCTGACGAAGCCCTTCTGTAACACAAAGCGCCGCCAACACGTCTTCTCAAACATAATTATTCAAACCTGGAACTCCCTGCCAACCGATATAGTAACAGCATCAACGATAAATACATCCACAAACCGACGATAAATGATGGAGAAAATATATGTATAACAATGACGTCTGCCTCCCACTCAACGCGTCTAGTCGAAACGAACGCAACGGAGGCGGCGGGGGGGGGGGGGGGGGTGCAACGAAGGATCCTCTCGATCTGATGGTATGTACACATAAACCCAAAGTTCCCATATAGTCCGGGCAAAATAGGGATGTACGCAAAACAAATTGCAATAGTAATGAAACCTGCGTTTTCTCATTCCTTAGGTATCTAGGAGCATTTTTTCCAAAATCTACCAAAATTTATTCATTGGAACATATTCTTATGGGGGTGACTTACTTTACCCCATTAACCCCACAATAAGCAACGTATTTTTACATAAACGAAATGACAGGAAGGCGAGGCAATTGAGACCCGGGGTGGGGGCGGGGGTTAGGGGGTTTTAGGAGTTAGGAGAGGGGACATAGTATAAGTTCGGGGAGGCTAGACTGAGATAGTAGGATGGGGAGACACTCCAAGTTTGGATGGTACCCAAAGTTATTGGAGGGAAGACACCCCAGGGAGGGGAGACACGCCTAATTAGGAGAGGTAAGACACCCCTTGTTTTTAACGTGTACCGCAAATGTAGAGAGGGGAAAGGCAAGTTATGGGGGGCGGGGCACCCCGAATTAGGGAGGAAAGAAGACACCCCAGGTTGGGGAGGGGAGACATCCAATATTTGGGGAGGGAAGACACTCAATATTTGGAAGGCATCAAGTTTTGCGATGGGAGAGGCCTTAAGTTATAGGAAGTGAGACGCTCCAAATGGACCACCCGAACTTGGGGTGGTACCGCAAGTTAGAGTGGTACCCCAAGTTAGGAGAGGGTAGACACCCGAAATTAGAAAAGAGGAAACGCCCCAAGTTAGGGGAGGGGTGACACTCAGGTTGAGATGATATCCTAAATTTCGGGAACGTAGACACCATAAATTATGGAAGCTAGGGGACACGCCATGTTGGGCGAAGGGGGGGGGGTGAAAGAGGGCATCGTGTACCCTGATAAGAAAGGATAAATTTCTTGATTCCCAGGTCATGATGAATTAAAACGAGCACTCCACGCATACAAAGGAAAGGGCGGATGTGTGTTATAGCTTGGCGATTTGCTGATTCACCGTTATTTAATATTAAAATTCCCATTTCACGATTAATTAAAATCCTTGATCACGACGGTCGCTTTCTACCTCATTCCCAGTTTACGAAGAATTAGTTTCATCATTCGTAGTTCAAGGTCAAGGTCAAATGAAAAGCCCATTCCCGAGGAACATAAATACCTCCCCTCCCTCCCCCCAATGTTGGGGGTGAGAAACACCGCATTTACCTATAACGTTTCACTTATTAAAAGTGAAGTGTTGCAGATAGAGCCTACCCATTTTTTACCCTGCCTATCTAGACCGGCACGGTGGTAGATCTGCCCAAAGATGAAACGCGTATATAATAGTCGATTAAATTGTGGAAATCGGACAATTTATAGAAAAGTTACAGTCTGTCACACTTGAGACCCATCCGGCGCGCTGTGCAAATGAACGGTGTCGATAGACAGCCGCAAAACCTGGGGAGGGGTCCCCCATTAAAAAATATGTAGAAATTTTAATATTAAAGATATTGTATTTTTGGTTGTTGCATTTGGTAGATAAAATAACCCTCCATTACATATAGTAGGGGTAGGCTACGAAGATCTAAATTCGTACTAGGGGTCTCAATTACAAAGCTGTTCTGCCACTTCGTGTAAGGTCAAATACGTAATCCATGCTGGTGTTTCGGGGGTAGGGTAAACTACGCCCGTAAAAAATATGTTCCAAGGAATAGATTTTGGTAGATTTTGGAAATGATATTACCAGATACATAAGGAATGAGAAAAAAACGGTTTGATTACTATTGCAATCTGTTTCGGGTTGACCCCTGATTCTGCACAGGCTGCCCGGACTAATATCAAGCCGTTTGCTGTAATGATTTTGCTTTCAATGGTAAAAAGGGGCCGGTAATGTTGAACTTAAACCGTGGCCTTTGTTTTGACTTTGACATTTGAACATACAGGTCGCAAATTGTATACTTTTCTGGCAGCAACCGGTGACTGTAACTGCGATGAGTGAAATACCACTGGTCGCAATGAGTGACGAACCACTGGTCGCGATTAATGACCCACCACTGGTTGCAATGAGTGACCGACCACTGGTCGCGATGAGTTACAGACCACTTGATGCGATAAATGAAAGACCACTGGTCGCGATGAGGGACTGACCACTGGTCGCGATGAGTTACCGATCACTTGTTGCGATAAATGAAAGACCACTGGTCGCGATGAGGGACTGACCACTGGTCGCGATGAGTTACCGACCACTTGTTGCGATAAATGAAAGACGACTGGTCGCGATGAGTGACTGACCACTGGTCAGGATGAATGACCGACCACTGGCCGCAATGAGAGACCGACCACTGCTCACGATAAATGACCACTGGGCGAGAAGAGTGACCAACCACTGGTCGCAATGAGTGACCGACCACTGGTTCGATAAATGAAAGACCACTGGTCGCGATGAGTGACCGACCACTGGTCGCGATGAGTGACCGACGACTGGTCGCGATGAGTGACCGAACACTGGTCGCGATGAGTGACCGATTACTGGTCGCGATGAGTGACCGATTACTGGTCGCGATGAGTGACCGATTACTGGTCGCGATGATTGGCCGACCACTGGTCAGGATGAGTAACCGACCACTGGTCAGGATGAGTAACCGACCACTGGTCAGGATGAGTAACTGACCACTGGTCACGATGAGTGACTGATCACTGGTCGCCATGAGTGAAAAAACACTTGTCGCGATGAATGACCGACCACTGGCCGCAATGAGAGACCGACCACTGCTCACGATAAATGACCACTGGGCAAGAAGAGTGACCGACCAATGGTCGCGATGTGTGACCGATGGCCGATTGCCCACTGTTCGCCATGGGTAACCAGCCCACTAGTCGCGATGGTGATCAGCCACTGGTTGCGATGGGTGACCGGGCACTGGTCGCGATGGGTGACCGGCCATTGGTCGCGATGGTGACCAGCCACTGGCCGCGATGGGTGACCGGCCACTGGCCGCGATGGGTGACCGGCCATTGGTCGCGATGGTGACCGGCCACTGGCCGCGATGGGTGACATGCCGCTGGTCGCGATGTTTGACATCACGAATCTGTCTATAGACCGTCCTGTGGTTCGTGGACTACATAACCCCCACCCCCACCCCCACCCCTCTCCCCCTCTTCCGTCCGTCGTGACTTGTTGGCTGTTGACTATGTAGGCGTGTGTGAGGGGCAGGGGGGTGGGGGAGGGGGGAAGGGGTAAGCGATCTTAGCTCGTCTGCGTTTACACGAAAGAAGCCAGGACTACAAAAAAAAATGTTGATGAGTTGATGTTTGTGGGCAAATAATTCCGTTCCACATTCGTGAATGTTAAACTGACCACTGTCCGCTATTAGCGGCCTGACTGGTACACTGACCACTGTCCGCCATGGGTGGTCTGACTGATACACTGACCACTGCCCGCTATGGGCGGCCTGACTAGTGCACTGATCACTGTCCGCTATGATCGGCCTGACTGGTACACTGACCAATGTCCGCTATTAGCGGCCTGACAAGTACAATGACCACTGTCCGCTATGAGCGGCCTGACTGGTACACTGACCACTGTCCGCTATGAGCGGCCTGACTGGTACACTGACCACTGTCCGCTATGGGCGACCTGACTGGTACACTGACCACTGTCCGCTAAGAGCGGCCTGACTGGTACACTGACCACTGTCTGCTATGGGCGGCCTGACTGGCACACTGACTACTGTCCGCTATGGGCGGCCTGACCGGTATGCCCCATTGTGAAAGAGGTTGCCCCAATTCATTGAATGATTGTTGAGCCCCCCCCCCCCACCTCCCTCCTCCCAATCACAACCTATTCGGAACTTTGGGCAGAAGTCTCTCTACTTACAAAACGTGGATGCCCGCCCCAGGCATATAATTTGTTCATTGACTTGCGTTTCTTTTATGCTAAGTTTACAGTTTGTAGACTGAAATTTTAAAACGGGGAGGGGGGGGGGGATCCACATTGCGTTTCTTAAGTTTATCAACTGTATGGCTTTGATAGGAAGACAAATCATTATGTATGTTAATCAGGATCGGTAACTGACCTGTGTCCTCGTGTCCGGTTTTGGTGTGTTACACGTCTGACATATCACTGCTTCTATGGCTTCTTCTTGGAAGGTGCGCGCAATGATGGCAATGACGGATCCTTGTAGTTCATGAGCGCATTATGATTATTTGATTTGTGTGACAAAATAGAATGACGAAGGAGGGGGGGGGGGGCGGGGGGGGGGGCGCTCTACTCTAGAACCTTTTGCATTTGAAAATTCCCAGTTCATGATGAATGAAAGTCCATAGTCACAAAGGGTCGGCTAAGGCTATATACCCAGTTAACGGTGAATTATGTTCCTCATTGCCCGGGTGGGCAATATTATACAAATCTCGTGGGAGGGTGCCCCTTGATACCTCTGAGAGCAAATATTTTCTGGTGAACAAGATGCGTGTAGAGTGAACATTTGTGATAAAACTATAGATCTACTCCTATATACAGCTGACATTTCTGACGGAAAAGATTATGAAAATGAAAACCTGGAATATGAAACACACTACGGGAGGGGGGATGGTGGAAAGGCGGAAAGATACTCCTTCCGAGCAGATTTTGGAGGTGAAAAGGGGCGAAGGGGGGGGGGGGCTGTACCGCGGAACTCTCCCAAACTCAGTATTGTAGTTTAGGGGCGGATCTAGGGGGGGGGGGTACGGGGGTTGTTCCCCCCCCCACCCCTTGCGAACCTGAACATACACTGTTAAAGTCGATTTTATCCGAGCACCTCCCCCCCCCCCCCCCTCCTGGTCGCAAGTTTTCAGAGAGCAACCCCGCCCGTTGGCAAATTCCTAGATCCACCCCTGTAGTCACGCCCCCCCCCCCCCGTCGGTCTTCATTCTCAGTTCACGCTGAAATGAAAAGCCCATGCCCGGGAAATGGAAGTGCCCCTTGCCTACCACCCCTCCCCCGCCATTATTGTGGCTGGGCCAGTACAGAACATACTGCCCCCCACCGCCACATACACAGTGGATCCGCGCCTGTCTCCGGTTATAAGCAAGAAGTTTTCTGTTATGATGTATATATAGCCTCTTGGCCTCGGTATTTGGCAACCCGCCCAACCCTGTGTTTATATTTAGCCTTTTGGCCTCACAGTTTGACAAACAAATCCCAATCTGTACCGGCCGTGACCTTCGCGCTCCGTCCTCAGCAGCAAAGTTCACGCGTGGCGCGTGACACAATAGTCACCGATATAATATGACGTTCGAATTCTCACGCGCCGATCGCCCTCCGCACAGTTTGTTTACTGTTCGTCGTCACTTCGCAGGCTGTAGTTTTTATCAGTCGGTCGGTGTAGCCATTCCTTCCCAGGAGGGAGACGATGTGGCATATTGGATTAAAGTATTTTCCCACTTCAGGTGCGAAATAAAGCTAGCTCTAACCTTATCTGCCATTCCCTCTAAGGAGAGAGACGATGTGGCTCCTGGATTAATCACGGTTTGGGATTAATTAGCCTCTCTCTCTCCCTTTCAGACCTTTGATATCAGCTGATCAGTCTCGAATTCAATGACCTGATGTAGGTTTAATGATGACGTTTGGGCAAAACTTTAACCCTGTCATTGACATTGTCATTGTCAGCCTGTCATGATATTTATTGCTCTATTTTTGTAGACGTTATAACCTATAACTATAAGACATAATCAATAAATAAATTAATAATAAATAAATAAATTAGCTTAGAGCTAGCCAACCTACTGTCAGTATTGAATGTCTACTTCTAAGAAGAGTTGAGCTACAATAGCCTACATCTCTATTCAAAGAGAATCTTTTAAATACGGTTTAAAACTTATTATAAGCTTAGATAAGTTTATATCAATTATCATAAATAAACAAAGATTTTGTCAGAGGCAGAGCTGGTAATTAAGCTGATAGAACGATTTGTCTGACACGCTTTGCCGATAACAATTTGTATATGAAGCTAATCTAAATATTGCTGTGAATGTTTTCTTTCTCTCATAGGCAAGTGTCAAATACAGTTACTTGTTTCCCCTTTAAGGTCAACATCATCTGCAGGCGCCGTCCAAACCAGCACAAGGACCACCCAGACCGCCGCAACAACCACAAAGATGCCCCAGACCTCTCCAACAACCGCAGGGACCCCCCCGGCCCTCACCTGGCGGGTGGAGCTGCCAGGGGAGTTCGCCCCCCAGACCGCCAAGGTCATCACCGCCCGATCACGGGTGGAATGCCGTCCCTCTGGCACCTTGACAGAGGAGGCGGCCACGCTGGAGGGGGACACGTTCGACTGGTATCACCCGGACACGGTGGCCCGGAGAGAAGCCGTCCAGAGGTTTGTTCGTGACCTGATTGAGGCGGTGGGTAGGAGGGACCCCCTGTTTGCCAGACTCCGGGACACGCTGGTCGGCAGTCATGGCGACGGGACAGATGTCAGAGGAACGGCTAACGAGTTTGACATTTTAGTTAGTGTGGCGCGGGAGGGGGCGAGGGTGGTGAGGGAGGAGGGGAAGTGGGGTGTGTGGGTGAGTGTAGAGGCCCTGGCCGCCTGTCGGGAGGAGGGGAGGAGGGATGTCCTGAGAGGTGAGCCCCGTGTAGCGGAGGGGGTGGAGGAGTGTGAGGTGGAGCTTTGGGCCTTCCTCTGGCGCTGGGTGGACGGGCTGGATGCCGTGCTGCCCACCGTCACGCTCCCCGAGGGTCTGACCCACGGCGGCCTCTTCTGCCCCAGGTACACCAGGGTAAAGGTCGGCGACACAACTGTCACCCTGTCTCTGGTGTGGCGGGGGGAGATTCGGCTGACCTGTGACCTCACCCCGGCCTTCCCTGTCCCCCGGGACGCCCTGAAAGGTGTCACCCAGGAGGCGATATGCCGCCTGGAGTGGGCGGCGGGGCTGGAGCGGTCCTCCCACCCCGTCAGCCTGGTGCCGGGGCCGGGGAGTGAGTGGTTACCGACGACGTGTGTGGTAGAGAAAGACGCGCTGGTCGCCCTCGGCCCCCGCTCACCCACCGTCATCCTCATCCGGGGCCTCAAACTCCTGGCGCGGCACTACCTCCAGTGGCGCCCCCTGGATGAGAGTGAGGCGAGGGAGGCCAGGGACACCCTGGCGGCCCTGGGGGGTGGGGGTGGGGTATCCCGGAGGTGTATCGGGGGGTTGGTAGACGTAGATGGGCTCCCTGAGTGTGTTAGGCAGTCGCTGGAGACCAAGAAGGTGAGGCTGCCAGAGAGGAGGGAGGGGGAGGGGGAGAGGCAGGCTGGGGAGGGGGTTTACTTGAGCAGGGTGGCGCTGGTGGTGTCCGCCACCCACACAGCACACTGGGCGAGGTCGGGGGCTGGGGGGTGTCAGGGTGAGTGTGGCCTGTGTGAGGACCTGACCCGTGAGGCCCGGGAGCTGTTAGACTGGCGCACTGCCGCCCCCCTCCACCCCGCAGTGGGGGAGGCTGTGGGGGTGCCACCCTCACCCCAACTTGAGGTCCCCTCCGCCTTCCTCAAGTACCTCGTCCTGGGGGACTTAGTGGGGGGCGAGGCGCTGGGGGCGGTCGGTCAGTACATGAAGGACGTGGCGACTCGCTTGGAGGAGGGGAGGCGTGTCCCCCACCCCCTGCTGAGTGGTCAGGGGCTGGGGGGCATCAATCCGCGGTCAGACTGGGGAGTGTGGCTGTACACAAATCACCCAGAGCGCAGTGCCAGGGAGCGGTCACGGCATCCTGTCTGGTACTGGCTTCCCGTCTCCCTGTTTGACTGTCACGCGGAGGTCTGCCGCCAGCTCTGTGACGTCACACAGGTCACGTGATCACTGACACACCAACCACGTCACGGGTGTCGTATCACGTGACCCCAACAGGTCACAAGATGACGGCGGTTTGTTTACATCCGTTGAGTGGAGGGGAGGGATGGGTAGTTAGACGAGGGGGTAAAAGGTGTAGTGGGGTATACGGTATGCTAGAGGGGGGAAGTTGGTTTAGGGGGGGGGGGGGGGGTGAAGGGTAGGTGGTGGGCTAGGGAGAAGTTATTGGTATGCGACCTAAAGCAAAAATTTATTTTTTTACTCTTTTTTTCTTTTATCAGTCGCCACTTAGATTTACTCTCATGTATGGGAATGATCGCTTTGATAGCTTTTTAAAATATCAGATTTTCGTGGTTTGAGCACCTGATACTTTTTTTTACTGATTTGGTTGGTGGTGGAGGGGCATATGGCGTTGGGGTGGGTGGGCGAACTCGCTAGCCTTCGACTGACTCTGACCGCTTTGACTGTCGACTGCCTGATCCGGTTACTTCCAAAGTTATATAAAATTTTACTTTTGGTTTATTTTATTTTGGTATTATTATTTTATAAGCTTAATAGGTCCGCAATAAGAGCTATAAGCTCCGATATTTTTGAACCTCCTAGCCAGGTCACAATCCTCTGAGGCGTTTGCTTTTGTATGTAAGAAATGGTTAGTAACGCTCTTCAGTTTAATCCTGTTCCGTAATTTATATCGTGCTATATATCTTGCGAGGAGCTCTATTTTTCCAATTTTGCCACCGTGAGGCGTCACTGCATGCGCAATGCATTCTGGGTATTATTTTGGTCTTTGCGAGATGTCAAGGCGGCGTCATCGCCTGACAACGTATTTTGTAGACATTTAAACATGAAATAGTGTCATTTATGTAACGGAAAAGTTACGTAATCTGAATGTAAGTTAGATATGCTCATTAATATTATACATGCCTTGCCAATAACGTGAAAATATTGTATTTATATCTCCATAGAAAAATTCAAGACAACACTATATTTCCCATAACTCTTTGCGCCAGTCTCGATTTTTCCAAGATGGCGTATAATTGCGAAGTCGTGTATGCAGGGTTGACCACCTGCTCCCCGTGTTAATGTTAAGGTCATACATGGGGACGTTATTATGAGTGAGATTGTGGATGCTTGTTGCCGTTATCATAGAGTGTGTCAGACACAAAATGTATTATAACCTCTTGTATTTAGCATAAAGCGGAAGTAGTTGGATGTATCTGCAGCTGACGAGCTCCATAAAAAACGCTAAATTTACGCAACGGCATTAAGTCACTAAAATGTGTCCATAACTGCCCTTTTCTTCCTTTGAAAACATGATAACATATCAGTTTCGTGTAATTAACTTTCAAACGATTAAACAATGTATATTTCTGAAATATTTTTAATAAAGAAATCTTCATACAAAGTACAGTATTCTTTATTTTGCCAAATTGTTTCAATCAGTTGCAAAAGTTGCAAAAGCTGTATTCGATTTACATGAAATCAATACCGTTTTGACAGATTGACTTCGAAATGAGAAGAACCGAAACTGGTTTGCTCTACACCGTGCAATAAGCCAAGAAAGCGTTTATTCACACATCTGGTCGCCAATGCCACCCCACACTATGACCAGTCTGCAAATGAACTTTGGGCACATTTAGCTATAATTATAACTGGTGATAATTTACCAGCCACAAGGTTGTGGCTTTGTTGCAGAGGGCAAATTGTCAAAAAGGACGGGAGGCACGACTGGATGCCTGTTGAAACTGGCACGTAACAGGACTAATTATATGACACCTACTTAACAAAGACCTGATTAAATTACACTCAAGAAGGTGTAACTATAAAGCCTTCATCTCCTCATTTTAACAGAACAATGGAAAACAAATCTCTATCCATATTTATTCAACTAAATATTGGATAACAGTTGTTCAAGCTATTGTTCTAAACTGGTTGGCTAAAACGGCTACGAAGCTGATATAGGGAGGAGTTTTGAAACCAGCTATCAGGTCTAAATTTGCAAATATATTGGGTTGGGAGCACCTTGTATGGAAACGTTATGATGTTATGCGGCCCAAACAATAAATTAATAATTATTTTAGGGGGATCGTTATGCATTAACAGCAAATTGTCACGCCTAAGCCTTTTACACACTATTTCTTTCACTGGGCATTAAGACAGTCGTACAGCCATTTTTATCTCGTGTGAACGCGATGCGCGGTTTCACATATAAGTTTATGGAGGAAAACTGATATATGTATAGGCCTACATCCAGCTACATAACCGGGTGAAGCGGCTCGTCGCTGACATCAATCGAAAATGTTTCATACACACATTCGTATCATATTAATACAACTTCAACACGTGGTTACACCACTGCGGCCCGTGGCGGACGCTGCGCCGACCGATGGGAGCACAACACTGATCCTCCCTCATCGGACACACTACTGACCCATGGCGGAAACCACATCGCCCAGCGGCGGACACTACACCGACCCGTGGCGGACACCATATTGACCCGTGGCGGACACCATACCGATCCGCGGCGGACACTACACCGACTCGTGGCGGACACTGGGGGGAAACCACACAGACCCCATTTCTTCGAACGAACGCTGCAAAACAAACCGCAATATCTAACTGAACAAATTTATTTTTAAAACGAAAAACAAACGGCTTCAATATTTTTGTCACACATGAAGATTTAGCACTAACGCTTGATTCGCAGCATCACCTTAAAATTTGCAACTTGATATGGTACTAAGCAACTTGTATTCGGACGTTATGACGCAATTGCAAGAATAACACGGACCATCCGTTATTAGTCCGTTATGCTTTCACAACATGGAAACATAGCGAATACCCAAAGTGTTTATCATCACCTCGACAGTAGGACACCGTTGTGCAACCAAAAAGAAGGCGCGGTTTTACACTAACGTTTATGTCGTTGAAGGGCCCCATGAGAGCGTTTATATTATTTGACAAATCTGGAAAGATCTACTTTCAAACATATTATCGCCTTGACAGTAACTAGTAACTTTTTTCTCACCATGCAAATCATGTTCGCATTGAGGCCCTTAGCCGTGGGAACACTGCTACAACCAGTTGGGACACTGCTCCGATAAATGGGGACTGTTGCGATCACCTGGGACACTGCAGCGATCAGTGGAGACACTGCAGCGATCAGTGGAGACACTGCAGCGATCAGCGGGGACACTGTTCCGATCCATTGGGACAGTGCAGCAACCAGTGGAGACACTGCTGTGATCAGTCGAGACAATGCTATAAGACCCGTCCGCAATCAGTGGGAACACTGCAGCGATTAGTGGGGACACTGCTGCGATCAGTGGGGACACTACAGCGATCAGTGGGGACAATGCTGCGATCAGTGGGGACAATGCTGCGATCAGTGGGGGCACTGCAGCGATCAGTGGGGATAATGCAGCGATCAGTGGGAACACTGCAGCGATCAGTGGGGACAATGCAGCGATCAGTGGGGACACTGCGGCGATCAGTGGGGACACTTCAGCGACCAGTGGGGACACTGCAGCAATCAGTGGGAACGCTGCAGCGATCCGATAAAATACAGATGCCGTCTATGGGAGCCCAGCTGCGATTAGTAGGGACAATGCTAAGACCAGTCGGGATTAATGTTCCGATAAATGGGGGCACTGCAGCAATCAGTGGGGACACTGCTGCAAACACAGGGGACACTACAGCGAACATTGTGGACACTGCAAAGATCAGTGGGCACACTGCAATGATCAGTGGGAACACTGCAGCGATCACTGGGGACACCAATGATCAGTGGGGACACTGCAGCGATCAGTGTGGACACAACAGCGATCAGTGGTGACAATGCGGCGATCACTGGGGACAATGCGGCGATCAGTGGGAACAATGCAGCGATCAGTGGGGACACTGCGGCGATCAGTGGAGACACTACAGCGATCAGTGGGGACACTGCAACTATCAGTAGGGACACTGCAGCCATCAGTGGGGACACTGCATCGATCAGTGGGGATATGGCGGCGATCAGTGGAGACACTACAGCGATCAGTGGAGACACTGCATCGACCAGTGGGGACAATGCAGAGATCAGTGGGTAAACAGCAGGGATCAGTGGGAACACTGCTGCGGCGCACGGGAAGACAACCATGGCTCGTAGGGACACTGCTGCGACCCATGATGATAATGGCAGACATACCACCAACGTTGCTGTAACCCGTGGTGACACTGATGCCACGACCCATGTGGGCGCTGATGTCGCCCGTGAGAACACTGCCACAACCTATCAGGGCAGTGCTGCGATCCGTACGAACACTGCTGAAACCCGTGGGTTTTGATCCGTAAGGACACGACTGCGACACCTTGGGCCTGTCTTGTAACAAGTGAGAACACTGCTGCGACCCGCAGGGACACTTGCAGGGACACAAGCAGCGCTTGGCTGCGGCCGCTTGACACTAGGTTTGGGATAATCCCAGTACAACATGCAATCTGCGACTAAGCATTTTCGCATGACGTGTAATTGTCACCTCTCCCGAAAAAAATTACGGGGCTGGGCGAGATAATGCATATGAGGTGGCTTCTCGTACGAGAAGAGTTTATCTCAGCGCACATATCCTTTCCTATACTATCCTCGTCTAAAGGGTCCAGGCAGGATATCTTTGGGAGACTTTGGCTGAGATAAACCCATCTCGTACTCAAACCAATATAACTATCACCTTGTGAATGGCAAGCATATTGGCGACACCACACTGACCCGTGGTGGACACCACACTGACCCGTAGCGGACACCGAACTGACCCGTAGCGGAGACCACACCGACCCGTGGTGGACACCACACTGACCCACGGCGGACTCCACACTGACCGGGCAAAACACAGCCGCGACCCGAGAGAACACTACCGCGACATGTGGAGCCCAGCCACGACATGTGGGAACGTTGACACGAAATGTTGGAAATTCTGACACGACATGTGGGAACACAGCTACGACAGTTGGGAACACAGCCACGACATGTGGGAGCACATCAACGACATGTGGGAGCACAGCCACGACATGTGGGAACACAACCACGACATGTGGAAACACTGCCACGACATGTGGGAACACACCCACGACATATGGGAGCACAGCCACAACATGTGGGAAGACAACCACGACACGAGGCACCACTGCCGCGACGTGTGGCAACGCATCCACGACATGTGGCAACACTGTCGCGATATGTGGAACACTGCCGCGACATATGTGAACACAGCCACGACATGATTGAACACAACCATGACATGTGGGAACAATGCCGCGACATGTGGGAACACGGCCACGACAATTGGCAACACATCGACGACAAGTGGGAACGTTGATGCGACATGTGGAAACACTGACATGACATGTGAGAACTTTGATAGGACATGCGGAAACACTGACACGACATGTGGGGACGTTGATACGACATGTGGAAACACTAACACTGTCATGACATGTGAGAACACAGCCACGACATGTTTAAACAAAGCCGTGTCATTTTTAGAACACGTGATATATAACACGGTTATAAAGTGACATACATCGCGGGCAAACGCGACGCGCGGTTGTGCGTAACACTTAATGTTGGGGGGGGGGGGGGGATTTAACAGTTGTAGGCCAACATCCAGCTACCTAGGATAACTAACAACATTCCTGAAGATAATCCACCGAACTAATAATTCACAGGACTTAAACGAACCACAAATGCATATAAGACATGTTTGAAGTTTGTTTTTATTATTCTGGGGGCATACAACTGTGTCCGTAATTACTTATTTGTGTGTTGAGAGTTCGTGTAAAATAAACCCACACGAGATCGCGTGGACGAGTGATTATACCTGAGAACGCGATTGATTGAAATGGCATTAAATATAATACAGGATCACAACTACGTTCCGCTAACCGTAGCGCCGTTCCGATGATGACATCGCCACTGATGACAGCGCCTCTCCGCTAATGACAGCGCCGCTTCGCCGACCAAGTCGCCGCTCGCGAACAGCGTCAATCGCAAATCGCGTCACTCGCTAACCGTGTCACTCGCTAACCGTGTCACTCGCTAACCATGTCACTCGCTAACCGTGTCACTCGCTAAGCGTGTCACTCGCTAACCGTGTCACGCGCTGACCGAGTCACTTGCTAATCGTGTTACTGGCTAACCGTGTCACTCGCTAACCGTGTCACTCGCTAACCGTGTCATTCGCTAACCGTGTCACTCGCTAACCGTGTTACTCGCTGACCGTGTCACTCGCTGACCGTGTCACTCGCTAACCGTGTCACTCGCTAATCATGTACCATCAGCGGTTTATGGTGAATGTACCTCAATAGCTAATGGCCATCCGCTCACAATATAGCATATTGGATCAAAAGTTTACTCATTCTGTTCATCAGGCTTGATTCAGTGCATTCAGTTAAATAGTTATAATAGTCACAAACAACTAGCTTAAACCTAAACTTAAACTAAACAGTATTTGATTTAAAACTCTTGATGACACGGCTTTAATGAGTGTTTCGAGGATGTTATATATTCAAAGGTGTCTATGTAAGCTGTTTTATTGTGGGCGGTCGGTGTAGCCAACTTGTTGGTTGTGATCGATTGTTTCGGTTATTAGATATGAATGTATTGTCCAATCACAGTTCAGAGCTCGTCCATATAACTGTCCAATCGGAGCCGCCGTTCCTTCTCTCTGCTGTGGACGTTGGTGACGCCGGACGGGCGACAACAACCGGCCCACCTCTCCATATGCTTGGATTAAAGTGTCTGTATTCGTTCGGGCATTTGGAAGCCCTCACAACAGTCATGCCATTGCTTATACTTAAAGCAGGACCAATTAAAATTATATGGTACTTACAAGATATGGATTTAATTATATGGCACTGCTAAAGGCAGACATTCAATGTGGTCAAGCTGTGCTTTAAGCTTTGTATTTATGGTATGCAACCTGCCAATAGGTATTGATTTTCATCTGTCATTTAACAAATGACCTTAACGACAAACTGTTGTTACATATGACTTGTATTTAACCCATCCGCTGATCGACAAAATAGATTTTTGCTTCCATACACGTTGTAACGAACTCTTGGGTTGTCAATCGTAAACCCAAAATCTCCCCAATGTGTTTCTGAAGGACAAAAGTACAAAAACATGGTAAGGATTGTGTATGGGCCTCAAGACATTCCAGTTCATCATTCCAGATGTTGTTTTTTTTTTTTTTTTTATTCCACTATAATGCACTTATAAATCATACAAAGCAGGAATGGAAGAACAAACATACACAGTACAAACAAAAAACAAAAATGACATTATTCGCTTAGTGTTACATAGAATCTGATAGTGGTCTCCATTTCTTATAAAACATATCTGTACTAAAGTTCAGCTTCCTTTCTACCGCGCTCTTTTCGAGCCTATAGTAATGCTTTATATAGTTTTTCACAGCCTGAAAAACTGGAACTGTGTTGGCCCACTTGCAGTAATATATATATTTTTTAACAATTAAAGTCAAGTGATTAATAAGTTCGCTATGTGGGGACCAAACTACTCCAAACATACTTGATATTAGTGTAAATCGGGTACATATGGTCTGGGCTGATGCGGCCTCGAGCCAACGTTCTAACTCTTGCCAAATGGGTCTCACATATGGGCATTCAAAGAGAAGGTGCTCAATTGTTTCTGACGAAACAGAGCAGAAAACGCACATCTCTGAAGTAGCTAATTTACTTCTGTGCAAGAAAAGATTTGTTATTATAGCTCTTTGCAAAACTAAAAACTGGAAGCTCCGAGTCCTCTCGTCTACAGTGGCCTTTGATGCTCTAGTATATATATCACACCATTTACTTTTATCAATTTCTATTCCTAACACCTCTGACCACTTACTTTCGTTATTCGTGGTATACTGCAAGGACTCCACCAAACTGTTGTAAACCTTATTACATAAGCGTGTTGACGTAGATATATAATTTAAAAAGGAGTGTGGCACATCTAGTAACTTATGTCCCTTATTTAAACATTGATCTCGCCATTCTTTTGGTATGGCATGCATTATTCCATAGAAGTCGACAAAGTTAATGCTAATGCTATATTTATCTGTAAATTTTTTCCAGTCTAATAGCGACCCTTCATTGTTCACAAGGTCGTTCATGTAAGTTACACCTTTCTCTATGAAATACTTTTTTCTCTTTATTAGGTTCTTATTTCTCATAAAGTAAGTATTCCAAAGCGGTCGTTCTAAGACATTCTCGTTTGAACCAGTGTACATACAATTTTTTAGGTTTAGACACGCTCTGAAAACATCTGCCCAGAACGGGTTGCATATATTAACAAAATACCTTAGTGACTTCGTATCTAGCTCCTAAACGAGTGCACGTTCGCTGCAAATCGTGCTGCAAAACAAATCTTGCCACGCTCCTTCATTCACAATAATTTTGCTAACCCATGACATTTTGACAGCATCTAAGAAGGGTGGAATATGCGGCAGCTTTATACCTCCATTTTTTTCCTCTTGGACTAGTCTGTTAAGGGAAACCTTGGGTTTTTTGTTTTTCCAAATAAAAGCCCGTATGGCACGATTCATTCGATCAATATAATGTTGCCCTGGGTTTGGTAAAACAGTCATGAGATGTATTAGTTTTGGAAGGGCTAAAGTTTTAACTACAGTTGCCCTCCCCCTCACTGATATACTTCGTTTTCCGTATAAATTTAGTACACTTTCAAATGCAGCCAATTTGGGTTCATAGTTTAAAGTTGCATGTCGAGTTCTTTCCCGCCAAAACTAAGCCTAGGCGAAATTTATATCAAAATTTGCAAAAAACTCGATTGTTTCATTCTATAAATTCAGAAACCTGATAAACATCGCCGTTTCGGCTGCGGTGTGGCAAACGTGTCTATCCCGGGACACCACAGAACTCGGTCGCGGTACTGCTACTTATACCAAAGCATCGCGAAGCACACAAACTGATGACGTTTACCACTAAAATGAAAACTTGTTGTAAATTGATATCACGGACAAGGCTAAGAGACACTATTTGGCAGTCTGGTATGGGTGGAGTATAGATAAAAGAAGTCTTGAATGATTCAAGGACTGATTCTTATATATATTTTGACTTCATTAGTTTTGGCGGGAAAGAGCTCGACATGCAACTTTAAACTTACAATATTCTGAAGCTCGTTGCTAAACCTTATGCCTAGTAATTGAAATTCATTGACCCAAGTTAGAGGCAGATCTAAAAACGACCCCTTGGTAATTGGGCTACGTGGTCCCAACCGAATTGCGTTCGTCTTGTCTATATTGATTTTTAATCCCGAACAGACGTAAAACAGTTTTAAAACCTTCAAAGCATTTCTAAGGGACACATCTCTCCCATCTAATAGCAAAAAGGTGTCGTCTGCATATTGCCCTATTTTATACTCTTTTCCATCAATCATGAACCCCTTAATTGTACAGTCGTTCTTAATGGCGTTGGCTAACGGGTCAATAGATAATATAAATAGGTATGGCGAGAGGGGGTCTCCCTGTCGACATCCCCGACCGAGGCGAAAGAAACTAGAAAAAACGCCATTGTTTATAACACAACTTTCACAACTGCTATACAGGGTATTGTACCAACGTCTAAATTTGCATCCAAAGCCATATATTTTTAACACATGATTTATATAATTCCAACTTAGGGTGTCGAAAGCTTTTTCAAAGTCAATCAGGAGCAACATACCAGACTGTTTATTTGCAATTGCATAGTGCATGATATCGTAAATTAATCTAGTATTTTCTCCAATGTATCTTTCCTTTAGAAAACCTTTTTGCTCTGGGCTTATTACATGCGGCAGAATTTGTTTCATTCTGTTGGATAAAATGCCTGATAAAAGTTTATAATCTGAGTTCAGCAAGGTAATTGGTCGCCAGTTTTTCATGTATTCACGTGGCTTGTCGCCTTTAGGTAAGCACGTTATGACCCCCTGCTTTTGCGTAATTGAAAGAGATCCAGATTTATAGGCATTTTGAAAGCTCCTCATCAGGTAGGTACCAAGTTCCTTCCAGAAAAATTTGTATAATTCTACTGGTATACCGTCACTGCCTGGTGATTTGTTATTTTTCATGTTCTTTAATATAGTCGCCGCTTCGTGGCTATCAATGTCCTTCTCACAAATACCAGTTTGTTCGATGTTGAGTGGCTTAATATGTCTGGCATTCAAAAAGTACGTTAGGTTGGTGGAAGCCGCTGGGTCGTCTCTATTGGAGTACAATGTTTTGTAATAGTTCATCTGCTCTTTTAAAATTCGTCTTGGATCCACCACCTCTTTTCCATCCACATTTAATCTATTTCTCTTTTCCATCCACATTTAATCTATTTATCAATTTACTAACATAATTTCTTTTTTCCAAGTTGCAAAAAAATTTAGTAGGCTTCTCTCCTTCTTCATAGTAGAGTGACCTAGATCTTATGAAGATGCCTTGTATCCTAGGAAATCTTAGCTGCTCTAGTTGCATTTTAAGGCAATTAAGTTCTTCTGAATTGGCGCTAGCTGACGAGTCCATTGCGTCTATTTCCCGCTGCAGCTGTTTTTCTTCCTTTAAATTCTCCCTCTTCTTAAAGCTGCTATAGCTAATGGATTTACCTCTTATCTCTAATTTAAGCATTTCAAAAAACATCTGGTCATCTATTACGAAGGGTACATGGCCTGAATCGTCTATCGGGGTGTTAGGGTCTCTATACATATCAACAGTATTTGTTATCGTTTCTTTAATTAGCTTAACGTATTCTTTATCTTTCAGCAATGAAGTATTTAATTTCCAAAACCCCCTACCCCTTGGTACCGAATAGAAGTCGACGTCAATGGAGATAAGTGCGTGGTCAGTTCTGTAACCGGCCGAGATACGTGATTTTCTCATCCTTGCATGGATATCTTGAGTGATTAAAAAGAAATCGAGTCTGGCTCGCTGAGATTTACGTTGCTGGTTTGTCCACGTGTAACGCTTTGTTTTTGGATTGTTTACTCTCCAACAATCGATTAGCTCAAGTTTTCCCATGAAATTTAGCACTTCCTTCCTTGCACCGACATTATTCTCATGTTTATAACCCAAAGTGTCCATTTCAAAGTCCAAGACCAAATTCCAATCCGCACACATAATTATACTTGCATTATCTAACTCGTCCACTCGTTTCCAAACTTCCTTATAAAATGCTGGATTGTCTCTATTCGGTCCATAAATGTTAACAAGTATTAATCTATTGCCACATATTGTTATATCTAAAATGATTAAATTCCCCGTTTCGTCCTTTTCAACTCTGTGAACCTTATACTCAAAGTTGTCTCTGATAAGTACAGCTACCCCACGTGCCTGTGTCGACGGCGAGTTAACAAATATTTCTCCATTAAAAATCTCAGATAGAGTACTTGCACGTTTGCATGGAAGTGAACGTCTTGGAAACAGATCACTGACGCATTTTGACTTTGCACCCAATTCAAAACGTCTGTCCTTTTTAGTGTGGAGCCTAGTCCTCTTACATTCATAGTACAGATTGAAAATTGACTCATTTATTCGGTTAATCGGGCACTCTAAAGCTCTTCTTGCATATATATCAACTTGCATATAGTGGAGTTTGTGGAGGGAAAAGGTCCAATTTTGAACTGTGTTCATTATCGAAAAAATTGTAGGCGGGGCATATAAGTGAAAACTATTTGTTGTTGTTGAAAAAGCAATTATTTACAATGTGCACGAGAAAAGCATTTGACGGTGCCCCTGGGCGATGTTTGTCCAACATTCCACCTCACCTTAACCATTATCCTTCTCACCAACTTATCTATGTGTGAGTTCACCTTATTACGCGTGGCAGCACAGTACATACAGTAAGCGTCCTGGCAAAGCAGAGCACACAAAACAAAACAAACCAAAACTCCGCGCGCCATGTTTACATGGCAAAAACGAGTCCGAAGAAGTTTTACCTTACTTTAAAAAGAAAAGAAGAAATACGACCAGCAATTCAGAACAATACATCAAAGTATGTATAAATATATAGTACACACATGTATATGTTATTCGCACGATCGATTTTACCTTTAAAAGTCCGACTTGTTTTGCGTCTACATTGGGCGTGGCGCCAAGCGCGTCGCCAGGTCCTCAGAGTTACTATTCCTGCTCTTCGAAGGACTGACTCGGGGTGTAGCACCCGCATGGACAGGACACGGCGCATCCACCCACGCATTGCTCAGCTCTGTCTTTAAGCCCCCGAAGCTCAGGTACTGCTCACTATTGAAAATTCTACACTGCTGGGTAGTTATGTGCGCGACCACGCACTGCTACTCATAGCTCTGTTTCCCATAAACATGGCATTGGGTTACGACTACCAGGATATGCTCATGCTGGCCTTTCTCTCTGCCCCTCAGTGCTTGTAGCTTACAGATATCCGAGCACAGTTGTCACGGTTGACTTCCGGCTTAAGGGGCAATCTCACAGGCCGAGAAAATGAAATAACCGGTATATACAGTGTCTATTGGAAGCCTTCCAACACCGGCCACCTCTCCTCTCATATCTTAGATAATATCACAGACGTATGCACTGTGTTACACACTTATATATAGACATATCCGTTCTACTCACGCCTGCATGCTTTTTAACCATTGTTCCGGCAGAGTGTTTATCGTGCCGACTGTGAAAGACTTGCCGTCAATAACCAGTCTATCGCCGTACACCGCGACTCTCCTTGCATCTTGCCTGGCCGCCCTCATGACTGGTATCAGGATGCTACGTCGAGCTTGAACATCCCTGGGGTAATCCTCCTCGACGAAAATCCTACTCCCTCGCAGCCGTTGTTTGTGCTTCCATATCCTCTCACGGTCGGGGAAGTACGCAAAACGCACAATAATAGGCCGCTGCCTTTTGCGTCCTGCATCGGCGGCTTACCTAGGACCCAGCCTCTGGCACCTCTGAATCCTTATATCGCCTTCCAGTTGCAGCTTGTTTTTGATGATATCCTATATCAGAGCGACACAGTCTTCCTGTCCAGAATCCGGTTCGGTAACTCCATAGAAGACCAGATTCTCCCTTCTGCTGTAACTTTCTAGAGTCGTTAGATCATTCCTCATCTCGCCGGCTAGCTTTTCAATGTTCGACAGTCTTAGACCGGGATCCCTTTTCTCTAACTCTTTTATCTTGAGTTTCATCTCCCGATTGTCTTGTTCCAGTTCAAGCATCTTTGCGTTGTTGAAGTCGGCTGAGAGTTTGAGCTCCTGAACTTCTTTTTTGAGGTCCAATACTGCATTTTGTAGGTCAGTCATACCAGCAGACAGACCGGTCACTTTGTCTAAAATCGCCTGCAGAGTCGCGTTTGACTCTTCGTTGTAGGTCGGAGATGTCGCCATACTATCGTTGGTATCCAGACACAGCTGTTCGTAACAGTCCGACAGAGTTCGTTGCCTCTTGTCACTTGGATTCGTAGGTGGTGTCTTGCCACTGCTGTTTCGACGGCGTTTTTCCTTTTTCCGTCCCATGGAGACGGTCCCTAAAGGCTGCCGGCGTAACGGGTGCTACGGCCTCGCTACTGTATGCTCCACGATTATGTTTCAGTCTAATTTTTCTCTCCAGGAATATCTCTCCAAAAAGCAGCCAAGGCTCTCGATAAGCATACCTTGTGATTCACAACCAATTCATACAGCTTTCAGCCAAGTCTTGTGCACTAACATCACGGTCTTACGCGGTGAAAATCGTGCCAAGGAGCACCGTCTGAAAGACTTACGTCCTGCTCTTCTCCGCCATCTTGGACCGCCATTCCAGATGTTAATGGCCAAGCGCAACTCAAGCGTAAATTCTTAATATTTTTGCTGTTCCGCTATTATTGCATTTGTTTTATCTTGAAGCTCACATTGATGATAATTTCAGGGTTTTAGTACTAACTCTTGCGTTACTTAGATTGAACTTGTATGACCTGATATGTAATAAACGAGAGTTATTCACAGGCTATTGATTCAGAAGTGTCTCAAACCAACTATACTAAGGTGCGCAGATATAATACTTCGCTGTTATTAACATTATATTATATGTAACTAATACAAAATATTACACACAAGCAGTTAGTTCTCGACAAAAACAAAGAGCTTTTGTCACAAAACAGCTTCCTTCCTATAGGGCGGCATAGACCCAGGTTTGTGAGCGCGTAGACATGCGAGTCATGATGATTATTACGTCAAACGACATGGAAAACCCCGCGCAGCACATTAGATCGCCTGACACTGACAGTCACTCATGAAACAACCGCATTCTGGTTCATCTACAGCCTAATCGCTCATACATTACATAAATATACTCGGATGATTATAGTTCTGACATGCACAGCACTTCAGTGGTTAGTTGTGCATTAAATGACAGTTGTAGCCTTTCTTGTGTGTTAGGCGAGTGAAGGCAAACAACCGGAAGGTAAGCAACACGTACAGGCCGTTGATACTAGGCATTGACGTAAAGCATAAGTATGCCTGTCTCATGGGGTCTCGATAAATCCCGTAGTGACTGTACAGCCCAATTCCATTCCACACGCGGGGAACATAAAATATATATTTCACAGACACACACGAACTCAATCACACCAGGGTAGAGTTACAACACTCACATGAGTGCGCTGCGTGGCATAGTTTAAGGCATTGACCGTTTGGGGGTTGACACGAGATGGATCAATATGTACGCTAGCGCCATATTCAATATTCAGCACATCCCGTTAGAATGTTGTGGATATCCAGTGAGCAGGTTTGTAAGCTAACAGAGACGCACGCACTACATTTCGCTTTGCGCTTTTTGTTTCATTACAATGAAAAACAATGAAAGTGAGACTCGTTTCGGATCGGATCATCCGATGTCTTGGATATCAGTGGATCAATACGACTGGCGGTCGTTATAACGCTAATCATGGATACCCTATCGATTCAACGTAAACTGTAAAGTATTAAACAAGTATTAATGCTGCATTTACGACTCAACTTCAAATGTCATAGAACCCGTTATAAGAGAATATCGACAATCGACGATGGGCCCTCCATCTACCCCGGGGGTGGGCCTGGAGGGTGGGGAGGCAGAAAACGCAGCGGTGGCAGGAGTTCGCGCTCTGACTTTAATGTCATACCAAGGTGGCGATGGATAAGGAGAAGACGAGGACAAGTCGCCGCCTATACGCCACAGCCCTCGTGTTGGGCGTGTGGGTAACTCTGTGTGTCCTGTACTCCTTCCAGAGTGGCTTGCACTCAAGGATGGTTTTACTAACTTCTGACACCGTGTTAACGGTCCATGCAAGTGACGACGGTGAAGGTGATGAGAGAGCCACGCAGGCGAGGAGCGACTACGAGAGGGCCCACCCCGAAGGGGGCGAGAAGGAGAGGGCACAGCCAGAAGGGGGCAAGGAAAGGAGGGTCCAGCCGGAAGGGGGCGAGAAGGAGAGGGCACACTCAGAAGGGGACAAGGAAACGAGGGCCCAGCCCGAAGGCGGCAAGGAAACGAGGGCCCAGTCAGAAGGGGGCAAGGACACGAGGGCCCAGCCCGAAGGGGGCAAGGAAACGAGGGCCCAGCCAGAAGGGGGCAAGGAAACAAGGGCCCAGCCAGAAGGGGGCAAGGGAACGAGGGCCCAGCCAGAAGGCGGCGAGAAAGAGAAGACTATGCCCGATGCCCATGGTTAGTTCGTGTTTTTGGCGTTTACATTATAATATGTGCTTCCGATTCTGTCAATCAAATTATATGCTGTACTTTTCCATACAAAGGGTTATTTGTAAACAATAACATTTTGCGCACCCAAAAGTACATCTTCTTTGCACAAGCGGCCATATAGATGGTCAAGATAGAGGGTTGTGTTTAAACACCAACTGCTTACACACATTTAACATTACAAAATATGCGTGAGTAATACGTGAGCTATGCTGAAACAATAATGCTTAAACCGCACGGAAAAACAAACGCCTGATCGGCACATTTTTGAGAGATCTCTTCAATCCTCTTTATACAAGTAGAAGCAAGTGTAACATTAAGTAGCAAGAACACTAGTGCAATATCCGTTGACGAACGCAACACTAAAACTCAATTTTCAAGAAAATAAGCACTGAAGCAAGGCAACATTCATACTCACCGCATTCGTTCGTGCCAATTATTCAGGCCTAGTTTCTTGTAGTTAGTTATTGATTATCAACAACACGGATCGTCCTGATAATGAACAGAGGGGGAAGTATGGATTAACAATATTTTCACGTAAATTGGCAATGTGATACAACACCACTACGTGAGATACTTGGATGTTCACATATCTGGCGTTTCACAATGATGTTAATCAATATACCATTCATAGACACCTTCAGGATATCACAATATGTGGGATATTTTAATTACATTTCATCACACTTT
Organism: Arenicola marina; assembly: GCA_964019135.1. Taxonomy (NCBI): domain Eukaryota; kingdom Metazoa; phylum Annelida; class Polychaeta; family Arenicolidae; genus Arenicola; species Arenicola marina. Next base: position 40,306,337 of record OZ025253.1, on the reverse strand, counting down.
TGTCAGACTTTCATCACATTTCATCACACTTTCATCACACTTTCATCACATTTACATATATATCCCAATGCCATCACATTTTTATATTTATCCCAATTGTATATTTATCAAAATTTCATATTTATCCCAATTTCATACTTATCCCAATTTCATATTTATCCCAATTTCATATTTATCCCGATTTCATATATATCCCATGTTCATATTTATCCCATGTTCATTTTTATCCCATGTTCATGTTTATCCCATTTTTATATTTATCCTATTGTAATTCTAAGTGTGGACCATTTTTATTCTGAATGCGGAACATTTCAATCTAAAAGTGGAACACTTCCATCACAATGAGTGAAACAGTTTCATATATTCATATATTCATGGCCTTTGTGCATGGCCTGTATTCATAGCCTGTGTGCTCGACCTGTATTCATGGCCTGTACGCATGGCCTGTATTCATGACCTCTAATTAGGGCCTGTATTTATGACCTCTGTTCATGACATGTATTCATGATCTGTATTTATGAACTCTATTCAGGACCTCTATTCATGGCCTGTTTCCATGGCCTGCATGCGTGATATGTATTCATGGTCTGTATTCGTGGCTAATATTCAGGGCCTACATTCAAGGTCTGTACATTTTATTCTTTTATTGCGCCATTACACAGAGCCTCAACATAAATCTAACAAAATAAGGGGCACATATGATAACACTCGCAAGGTGTTCGGGTTCCCACTTACAAGAAGAGTCTTTTTGAGCAATTCTCTATTTGGTGATCTTGATCATGTATTAAATCAAAGCAGTTTCAGAAATAAAAGTAACCTACTTAAATAATATCTTTCGTAGTTAGTATGCGGTAGATATTAAAAATCGGATTTAGCTTCAGTCTCCCATTTTGTACCAAAGAGCAAGCTGCTATTAAGATTCTATGTATACACGAAATTACACGTGTTTTGGCTGCGAAAACAATCATCTTAACATCCCCTTAACAATGTCATCCATCATACATACGATATGTACATGGGCTCTAACATGAGAGGTGGGGTGGATTTTATATGCAGCTCAGAAATGAAACGTTATTGACCATGTTTGAATTTTTTGGTATTATCACCCTGGGATATAGATATATCACCTGGCCTTCCAAGCAGATCGCTCCTGTAATTCACATGGCTTGACTGTCTACGTACAGAGCATACGGTGATCGACATGCCAAAGAAAAACCAGGCCATTGATATAAACGTGAATGAGGCTTTTTAGAACCAGCAACGTCTAGCTTTTTTTGTCATTTGCATGGATGGCATGTCTAATTTAGAGATATATACTGCGACCTTTGGCGGAAAATGAATGATTGAAGTACAGCCAATGAAATGCCTAACGCTTTGCAAAACTCACGCTATTATTACGAGTTAACGCGGGATGTAAGAGGCCCAGTAACTGAATCGTACCATCTTTCCTGGGTTGCTTTAAATTTCATGTTTTGTTGTGTTGTACCAAGTTCGCGGATATTCGTAAAATATATATTGATTCTATGTTTTTAAACGCCCCAACATTTGATCTTTTTCGGACCCTAATGTGTCATAATGATGTAACGACCCTGGGGAATTTGGCAATGTGCATGCGTGTATATCTTACTGAAAATCGTTTCTGTTCCTCCACCTAAATGTAGATGTGACGGAGATATATTGCCATGCTCCTGCCCTCTAGTTCAGCTGATATATATATACGATTTATCGCATGTGCAGCCTATCGACAGGTGCTGATAGGGACCAGCGCGAGTAACGAGTGGCATTAGCAAGCTGGTAATTGTGTTGGAAGCGTTCTCGCTCGCCAAGCGTGAAGACCGCAACGAGAAGACCGACAATAACGACGTAACAGTCTGTTCTTCAAAATACTGCGCATTTCTGCGCACCATGCAAACTGTTTGTATGATTATATGTTGTGTCATGTGGGCCTGAAGGCCTTCAAGACCAAATGAACCACAACCACAACCAACCACAACCATAGCCTGAGTTTCACTTTGTGTGACGCAATGCTTTGTTGTTCGACGCAATGTCACTATGGTAACGATTGTCTATTAAAGGGGCCCGGAGACGGTCATGTTCCATTGGTGCTAGTCACGGGTCATATTACACGGTTTAAGCCGCCTTTAGATCAAACGCTAGGGAACAGTTAACATGACCATCAGCTCGTAATAATGGACATCGAACCCGTCATAGAATAACTATTGAGCATCTCTCAGTACAGAGATCTTTAATCTCAGTCAATTGTATTAATCGTCGAGCCATAACATATAACTAAGCTATAGCACTCATACCTGAGATACTTACTGGTCAGTCGGTGTGTTATAGTTGCACAATGAAGTACCATTAATTGTGTTCTCGCGTGGATCTCATATAAAACGAATTACAATGGGGAAAACAACATGAACAATGTCCGGGTTTCATGATGTATTAGACGCGAATGCCACTTTTCCCCATCTTCACAAGTGCCAGTCTGACAGATAATATTACAAGAAGCATCTACTATTTAAATTCTGTCCACTGTCGTGTGTACTGAAAGATCTCAATATATGATATCAAACTGAAAGATATGAAATGTTTTCAATTTATGCAATTTTAATTAATTAGTTTCAATGACAATATCTACTTGCCCGCCCTTTTAAGAGGCAATGCTTTGTTTTCAACGCGTAACTGAATGTCTTACTGTACTTACCGAAGATATCCGTGTTTCAACGCAAAAAAGGACTATTTCCTGATATCTGGCATGCCTTTTCAATGCTCGTGACAACGCGTTTGGTATCTTCTACAAAAACATGTTGACTGCTGCTTCAAATTTAACATTTGGCCTGATTGCCGAAGACGATGTCGTTTTGCCCCTGTCGAGGTCTTCTTAATGTGAAACCCCTTGGTCAAAAAATGTGAAACATTTCGACTTGACTCCCAAGATCTTCCTCCCACTTTAGAAAGTAATATGGCGTCTCGTCTGGTCACTCGTATCCCACAATATTACAGGCTGCTCATATGCAGCTTATAGATGGAAAGTTATTTATCATGTTTATAATGCCTTTGTATTTTCACCTGGTGGTGCATACATGTCATCAGCCATGAATATTCATGAGCAAATATCTAATATTTTGTTGTCGATTCATTCATACAGGCAATTTGTTTCAATTTGATATCAACGCGTTTATGTGACTGACATGGTAACATTAGACTATTGGTCAACATACTTGTCATAATAATATTCGCATATAGTTATCTGCTATCTTGGATAAACGGACTTTTAATGCAGTAAAGAAGAGATATAACCCTAACCCTATTGAAGAGACCACGGAATCACGTGTTATGCTTGTTTCAGCCCTTGACTGGCCGGTCACGTGCAAGGGGAAGCAGCGCGCTGATTGGCTGAAAGAAATCTGTGCCAGGAACAACTGGACAGAACCAGACGCGGTGCCCTACTCGAATCTGCTGGTGGACGACTCGCGCAAGGTCATCTTCTGTCAGCTGCCCAAGGTTGCGTGCACCACCTTCAAGGCAGTGATGGTGGCCAGCGGGCGGGGTATACCTCTAACGGATATTCTACCGGTGGGCGTCGTGAAAGACAAGTTGCCTATGGTCCACAAAAGTAATGTACTGAAATCGGCCGGTCTCAAATGGCTGCGCGTCTACCCCGAAGAAAAACGGCGCCAGATACTACAAACATACCGTAAAATACTTGTGGTCAGGCATCCATTCGACCGACTGCGATCTGCATATGCGGATAAAATAGAATTTCATAGAAATATGTCTGAGGTGTATCCACCTTTGCGAAATAAAGTTAAGTACATCGAAAGCATTGCCGGGATTTCTCGGCCGGCTTTCCAGGACGGGTTACTTATGTTGAACTGGACTGAGTTTCTGGCCCTGGTTCTGGCAGACTTCGAGCCCGGGGGACTGAGCGACCAACACTGGAGACCTTACTACACTCGTTGCGGACCATGTGAGGTCCAATACGACTGGATCATTCGGCTGGAGACTCTGGATCAGGATGGGGCGCCCTTCCTGGATCACTTCCCCGGGCCGGACGGTCGGCCGTACGAGCTACCGGCACTGAACAGGGTTCGCCATGAGTCGGCGACCGGTAAGCTGGCCGGGGTGGCTCGGGCCTTCGGGGGGCTCGAACCCTCACTGGTGGACAGACTGCTGGAGGCTTACAGACGGGACTTGGAGATGTTTGGCTATGGCTGGGACCAAGAGAGTCAGGCAGGAACTTGTTCCGTCCCTGCTGGTCAGGGAACCAAAACAGACGTTTGTTGTTAGCCCCGGGACCAAATATTTCGCCCGGCCCCATGCTAATATCTTATTCATGGGTGAGATATTAAGCCCTGGCTGTTTCGATCTTAGTGTCCGGCCCAGATCTGTGACTCTCTCTTATGACTTATTTTGCCTAGTGTGCAAACCTTGAGCGAATGACTGTTTGCCTGAGTGCGTAATGGCTGATATCATCCCTATTTCGTTACACTGTCATACCTTTATTGGCGAATCGTCCTGCGTCGCTTGAAATTATGTGCACTAGTTTATGTATATCTTTATTCGAACTCCACGTTCACGGTTCATATAGACAAACAGAAACAATCGAACGAGAAAACTTTAATTTAAAGGCGTAAAGGTAAAAAAACAGAACTTAAACTAAATATTTAAAAAATGGCCTTCGTATTAATGGCATATTTACTACTTTTTGATTGATATGAAATTAATAAGCTAGTCACAGATTGTTGTACACAAGTTTTCATTGCTCCGCATACTACTGACAAAGTGAAGTTGATGTCTTTACATATGAGATTTGGGGTGTCATAAAAGGTGGCACAGTTCTCGCGGGTTCTATTTTTGGTTTAGGCGCGTTCAAGACCAACAACCACACAATAATTGCTTTAAGAACGAGTGCGCATCACGTTGGTGCTTTACTACATCTGCGTGACGCGCACTCATTGTAGTCAACATGTGGACAGGCTGGGATCCAGATGGTTGCGTGGTATGTGCGTGAAGAATCGAGTTTGTGTGAGTATATGTGTTGTTCGCTTTTGGTCCAGGCTTTCCCAAATATAAAATCATAACATAGTCAAAGATAAGATATTTATCTCTCTATAATGCATATGGTCCGTTCGAAGTGACCGTTGGAAGCGTTGTATTTTGAGGCAAATGATCGATGTTGACAATTCGTATAAGGCGCGTTTTTACGTAACCATAGATACCGCGCGCAAACATACGATTCCTGGTGATTATTCCTACGAAAGCGACAACCACACATAACACATTAGCTCGTCTGATACTGACATTCACCCGCCGCACTCTGGTTTATTAACTGTCTAACCGCTCATGTATTACATAAACCTACTTTGTGTGTGAAGCGAGTTAAGGCAAACGACCACCGGAAGATACTCAGCATAGGCCGATGATGCTATAGCTTTGACGTAGAGCATAAGTATCACTGTCTCGTGGGGTCTCGATCAGATCCCGTAGTGACTGCAGCCCCATTGGATGATGTCACCTGACAACCGTGTTTTATGTCAGCCACGGGATGTCAACAGCCCTGTGTTTGCATCATGTAGTCTTGTTCTGGGTCCTTTATGATATATATTTAATATGGCCGCAAGAAACGTGGCAAGTGCTGCCGGGTGGGACGTTGATATCGACAGAGAAAGTTTTTTGTGTGACGTCATGTATTATTGTGTTACGCAATGTCACTATGGTAACGAGTGTCTATTGAAAGGGGCCACAGGGCGGTTATTGTTTATCAGCGCGAGGTTCAGGTCATGGTACACGATTTTAACCACCATCAGATCGAACGCTAATGTGCATGAAACAGCAAACATGATCAGCTCGTAATAGTGCAACTTCGTGGCAAGAATAGCAGTCACCTCACAGACAGGTGACTTTACAGCGACATGATATCACAGAGACGTGAGTTCATAGACACGTGACATCACAGACACATGATCTAACATATCCGTGGCTTCACAGACACGTTATCAGTATGGCTGGAACTGAACGCTGATACTTCAAGTTGACTTTGTTTTAATAAGAATCTTTATTCCAGACCCATCATAGTACAGAGCGAGAACGGACGTAAAACATGTATGTACAAGGAGTGCAATCTTATGGGCGCAATGTAGTATACGCAGTATTCATTTTGTGTAGTTTTCTATCATGTATGATACATGGTAGATAAGAGACATACAGATATTACAATGAAGTAAACATAAGAAAGAATATTCGATGTCATCCCAGCAAACACATAACGTTTTAAAATGGTTATAATAACATTAGAACCGTTTTAGAAATGTTATAAAAACGTTATGTGTTTGCTGGGATAGTTTTAGCGACACCCATGAAATTTGTGACGGCTAGATTTTAAATACCCCCTAGTTACCCCACTTAGATACGTTGCTATTCTTACAAACGATGCCTTCGTACGCCTTAATTTACACCAGTAAACAGGATACGCCATACGCTCCGATAGAAGCAAGTCAAAAGAAGTCACATACGCGTGCGCGCTCCAAGTCTGCGACTGTATACTTGGTTTTAAATGTACAGAAGAAGCCATTCGGGCAAATACGGGATTTCCATAGCTCTGTAATGCACATGCGCTATCTCGCTTCAAGCCTCCTTATTCTATACTTGTCTATACTTTTTCACATCCCTCAACTATCGAAACATGTACCACAAAGAAGAAAATAAACGTTTATCAGATGAATCATGCGAACGTGGTGTACCACCGTGTGAATGTGCTGATTGGAACGAAGTTATACCCAACACAAGAAAGAAATGAGTGACGTCGCGCCTTCCTATTAAGAATTAATTACTATCAATGCACCATTAAAGAGAAAACAATGTTTCATTAATTAATTTTAGACATTATGGTGAATTACTAACGTAAGTGCGCGATTGTATTTGGTTCCAGATGGTACCAATTTTTATGCCATACATGGCATTCCTGCATCGCTACTCAGCCTGTGACATCTTGACTGCAACCCAGAGCCAATCCTTCTCCATCCACCAAACCCCTCCGCACCCCCAGGACACACCTCGTCCCTATCCAGGACAGGATAGACCCTAAACTCCCACAAAGACTTCCCCGGTATCCTCCCAGCCCCGTCCTGGTTGGCCACATCTCCAATATCGTCTGACACGTCTGTACCGATGCTTTCAACCCCTGAGATTTTCAAACACCAACTTTTATACTTTCATAGTCCCGTAAAAATAATGATATTCAGGGGTGGATCCAGAAAATCTGGATATGGCGGGGGGTGGCGGGAGGCGTTTCAGGGTCGGATTCAGATATGCTGGATAAGGGGTCGGGGGGTCGGTTTTCATATGTTATATGATATAAGTGTTGGCCCTAAAAAGGGGGGCCGGAGCCCGGCCGCCCCCCCCCCTCCCCCTGGATCCGCCCCTGATATTTATAAATCGAGGACATGAATTGAAAGAAGATACACACACTTATACCAATAGGCGCAAAGTAAGCCTAGTAGCTATATGTAGCGGCAGGTCAGACATCATGGATGACATCACCGGCGTGGGGCAGGGCCTTGTTAACCCCCAGCGTCATCCCGGTGAGACTGACGTTGAAGAATCCTTTGATGCCGCCAAAGCACGTGCCAATTGCCTGGAAGAAGGGGTCCAGCATCGTCCGGACTACGGCCCGGATCAGTGACTGGAGCAAGCGCAGCAAAAGGAACGCGATCTTCCAGACCGGGTGGACGACCCAGTTGATGAGGTAGATCAAAATTCCGAAGACGATTCCCCAGATGGAACCCAGGAAGAGGCCGGTAATCATTACCAGGATGTAGTATATGGTCGACTGAAAGCAGAAGATCAAATGTCGTCAGATGTGGGATATAATGTATTTACAATGTAAACCACTATCCATGACAACGCTACTTGCTGTAGATCTAGCTCATAGTCATTTTGCAGATTAACGTTGGTTTTAACATTACGAACGTCTTGTTCAATAATAACTCACGTCATTAACATTACGAGAGTCGTGTTGAATATTACCTCACGTCTTAAACATTACGAGAGTTCTGTTGAATATTAGCTCACGTTATTAACATGACGAGAGTCGTGTTCAATATTAACTCACGTCTTTAGCATTACGAGAGTCGTGTTCAAGATTAGCTCACGTCTTTAACATTACAACAGTCGTGTTGAAAATTAGCTCACGTCTTTAAAATTACAAGAGTCGTGTTCAATATTAGCTCACGTCTTTAACAGTACGAGAGTCGTGTTCAAGATTAGCTCACGTCTTTAACATTACGAGAGTTGTGTTCAAGATTAGCTCACGTCTCTAACATTACAAGAGTCGTGTTGAAAATTAACTGACGTCTTTAACATTACGTGAGTCGTGTTGAATATTAGCTCACGTCATTAACATGACGAGAGTCGTGTTCAAGATTAGCTCACGTCATTAACACGACGAGAGTCGTGTTGAATATTACCTCACGTCTTTAACATTACGAGAGTTCTGTTGAATATTAGCTCACGTCATTAACATGACGAGAGTCGTGTTGAATATTAGTTCACGTCTTTAACAGTACGAGAGTCGTGTTCAAGATTAGCTCACGTCATTAACACGACGAGAGTCGTTTTGAATATTAGTTCACGTCTTTAACAGTACGAGAGTCGTGTTCAAGATTAGCTCACGTCTTTAACATTACGAGAGTTGTGTTCAAGATTAGCTCACGTCTTTAACATTACGAGAGTCGTGTTTAATATTAGCTCACGTCATTAACACGACGAGAGTCGTTTTGAATATTAGTTCACGTCTTTAACAGTACGAGAGTCGTGTTCAAGATTAGCTCACGTCATTAACACGACGAGAGTCGTTTTGAATATTAGTTCACGTCTTTAACAGTACGAGAGTCGGGTTCAAGATTAGCTCACGTCTTTAACATTACGAGAGTTGTGTTCAAGATTAGCTCACGTCTTTAACATTACGAGAGTCGTGTTTAATATTAGCTCACGTCATTAACATGACGAGAGTCGTGTTGAAAATTAACTGACGTTTTTGACATTACGTGAGTCGTGTTGAATATTAGCTCACGTCATTAACAGTACGAGAGTCGTGTTCAAGATTAGCTCACGTCTTTAATATTACGAGAGTCGTGTTCAAGATTAGCTCACGTCTTTAACATTACGTGAGTCGTGTTGAATATTAGTTCACGTCTTTAACAGTACGAGAGTCGTGTTCAAGATTAGCTCACGTCTTTAATATTACGAGAGTCGTGTTCAAGATTAGCTCACGTCTTTAACATTACGTGAGTCGTGTTGAATATTACCTCACGTCTTAAACATTACGAGAGTTCTGTTGAATATTAGCTCACGTCATTAACATGACGAGAGTCGTGTTCAATATTAACTCACGTCTTTAGCATTATGAGAGTCGTGTTCAAGATTAGCTCACGTCTTTAACATTACAACAGTCGTGTTGAAAATTAGCTCACGTCTTTAAAATTACAAGAGTCGTGTTCAATATTAGCTCACGTCTTTAAAATTACGAGAGTCGTGTTCAAGATTAGCTCACGTCCTAAACATTACGAGAGTTGTGTTCAAGATTAGCTCACGTCTCTAACATTACAAGAGTCGTGTTGAAAATTAACTGACGTCTTTAACATTACATGAGTCGTGTTGAATATTAGCTCACGTCATTAACATGACGAGAGTCGTGTTCAAGATTAGCTCACGTCTTTAACATTACGAGAGTCGTGTTGAATATTAGTTCACGTCTTTAACATTACGAGAGTTGTGTTCAAGATTAGCTCACGTCTTTAACATTACGAGAGTCGTGTTTAATATCAGCTCACCTGGACATAGTTGAAGGCACCGCCGAACACTTTGGTCATGCCTGGTTCAACGTACTGACCCAGGCCATCCGTCTTGTATGCCTCGGGCTCCCCAAACAACTCCTCGTAGTCCATCTGAAGGGTCACATGGTAGCATTAACATATCGCTAAGTCCTATACTACATGTTAAGAAAGCGTTTACTGAGCGACCGGGCATAACATCACGCAAGGGCAAAGCGGATCTTCTGTAATGGCGCGGGATGGTTGGGTCCTCGGAAGAGGCCAAATCAAGGTTTCGAGTCGGTGCCAGTCCACCTTGTGGGCTAAAGCGGCTCATCTAGTCCCCTTATATATTTACACATGTATTCCCCATTAAGTTTAATTACAGTTATATTATGTGAGAGCTCTAGGTTTCTTACCTGATGTATTGTACTGTACTGATATCTAGATATATTCCCTTTACATTTGTTATATGTTGTTATGTACATGTTGACTTTCTGAATGATTTGGCAATATTGTTTACAATTAAAAGAGCAAGAACAAAATATGTAGTCAGGAGGAATGTTATTACTCACTAACTATTACACACCAATAATATAATTATATGCATAATTAAACGTGAAAACAGCAACCATCGTGCATTTGGCTAGAATGTGTTGCATTGACATGTGTCTTCCGGAAACAGAAAAATAGCCATATGTCAGTAAGATGTACTCACACTAGGGTGGTTGGGCAGGTCAAAGATGGATTCTTCGTTGTCATGGCGACCACTTTTGAATTCTTCGGCCAGTGCGGCATTGCCTTCAGAGAAGGCCTTGACCTTGTTGGACGTCATGGCAACGGTGGCAACGGTGGCCGCGGTACCTCTGCAATAGAAACATTAGGTGAACCGTTTACCACATTACTTCCATATTAAATTATGTGAGGATTATAAAGCATGGCAACTTACATAGATTGTAAGTCGAGGCGGAAATGCATCAGGTCTGATATAGTCTATCTTTTCTTTAAATATATGTTCCTGAAATGTCTTGTTTGTTTGTTCTATGCCATGTCACTATGGCAATGAATGTCTATTAAAGGGGCAGCAGGGCGGTTTGGGTCAGGTTACACGATTTTAACCGCCTCCAGGACTAACGCTATTGTACCAGTTAACACGAACATCTACTCGTAATAATGGGCCAAAACTGCCCTGTGACCCCTTTAGCAGACAATCGCTGCCATAGTGACATTGCGTAAAGCAATGAAAAATAGCGTCATAAAAAAGTAACTCCAGTTATGGAGCAAACCGGCCCGTCTATCTTTGCGAGCCGCGCTTCTTGCTGTTATGTATAGGGGCAGTGACAAAAGAGCATACGGTACAAACACTGGGCTTCTGGCACCACAGGTCTGACACAACACAATGATAGTGTTAACAGATAATACCAAGTCGTAGCACCAAACAGGATAAAAAAAAGTCCAGTTTGAAAGGATCTCAAAGTAGATTAAAAAATATTTTCACGAAAGCGGTTACGCTATGTGATGTAGCGTAATTCAGCTCTTGGTTCACAAGATATGAGAATGCATGCAACTTTCAGACCATTGAGCCAGGGTTTTTGTTGCAATGAAGACGTTAGCCAATGAATGCCTACCACTCAGCTATCCTGGCGTATTATTCAGTATTATTGAGCTGCTCGCCTATGCTGCGATATCGGAATCTATTATATATTAAAGGGGGTGGACATTTTGGCTTATATAGAGATTCAATATATAGTTGGCATGTCCAATCGTTTTCTTATGCATGTTTGCATGTGGCCACTTATTAGGGGACATTTTCATATGTCAACGCACATTTGAACTACTATGTCAGGATATCTCGTTAAAAATACTCTTATAATATGGATAGGTGCTACCTAAAAAATGCGAGCGTATATTTATTAAGTCAGATATTCCGAAGTATACTTCATTTGAAGTATACATCCATTGTTAACATTGAATAATTTATTCGTTAATTTTGTGGGGCAGTTGATTTAATTATTAAAGACATGACATGATATGCTTCGACCTCTCTTTACTGAATACATTTATGTACAGCTGATATTTACTCCGAACTCCAAAACGTCTGTTACGCGAAATGAAAGTCCTAGAAATGGACTTTGAATATGCATGCATGTTACCTTAAGAGCTCGCTTGCGCTCGCTATTAGATAGACCTGTTGCAACAGATTTTTGGGTTGTCCCAACCCAACCTTTTGAACGTAGCGACCCGGAAATTAGAGAGCAGGGTAACTTTGTTTATAAATACATATACATATAAATTGGTCGTGAAATGCATTTGCTATGCATACTTATACTGTTTGTATCGTGCATCCTCTTTGAAATAAAACAAATCGAAAAAAAACAGCGCACACATCTTCGCCGCACCTTCCGCTTGATGGCACCACTGTTTGATGACATAATCTTACCGCGTCACCAAAAGAATGTGGGTATACGACCACTTCACGCACGCCCAAAAAACACAAGTATATCATTTATTAGTTTTAGGTAGTTGACTTTTTCTAATTACATTGGCAAAGGTAGTTCCACCGTCGGGTGGCAAGTAGAATAGTGACATTATCTGTGTAGATGGCCATCAAGGGTTTCTCCCTGTTGGACGGTTATCTCATTGACACAATTGCAACAGCGGTGACCGTATCTAATTGTAACCGGCAGGTTATTAGTAGTACAGTAGACCTCCCAAGCTGATATGCCTAGCTGCATGGTGAGCGTTGTCCGACTGATGTGTGTGTTCAAGATACATATCACATTTGTAAAGATAGCCATATGATATTTGGAAAGATACCCATATCATACTTGTAAAGATACCCATATCATACTTGTAAATATATTATTATCTTATTTGTCACCGTACCCATATCATATTTGTAAATATACATATATCATACTTGTAAAGATACCCATATCATACTTGTAAATATACTATTATCTTAATTGTCACCGTACCCATATCATATTTGTAAATATACATATATCATACTTGTAAAGATACCCATATCATCTTTGTAAAGATACCCATATCATACTTGTAAAGATACCCATATCTTATTTGTAAAGATACAACTTTGGTACTTTAGGGTATCTTGAGTACGCACATGAGCTCAACGTGCAGCAATTAAGTTATACGATGGGAGGTCTAGTGTAATACTCATACTGGCCACCCGGTGTCACTGTGTGTTACCCTCGGCGACCCATAGCCAAGCAAAGCAACCCACTGACATCCATAGGAGCCCAAGGCCAGCAATCTTGTCCACACATGGCCCCACGTGGCATTCCAGGGCCATACATGGCCACACACGGCAACACGGCCACACAGAGCCACACAGGGCCATACATGGTCACACAGGGCCACACAGGGCCACCATGGACTCCATAAAGACATCTAGAGCAATATACAAAGGCCAAGATGTAGGATCACCCACAATAAACGCCGGCCAGTATCCTGGGCCATTATCCTGGGCCTCTGTGGGCTAGCCACGTCCTCTCAGGGCCGCCCTGGGCTAGCCACTGCCTCCCAGGGCCACCCGCTGCCTCCCATGCAGGGCCACTCGCTGCCTCCCAGGGCCACCGGCTGCCTCCCAGGGCCACCCGCTGCCTCCCAGGGCCACCCGCTGTCTCCCAGGGCCACCCGCTGCCTCCCATGCAGGGCCACCGGCTGCCTCCCAGGGCCACCCGCTGCCTCCCAGGGCCACCCGCTGCCTCCCATGCAGGGCCACCGGCTGCCTCCCAGGGCCACCCGCTGCCTCCCAGGGCCACCCGCTGCCTCCCATGCAGGGCCACCGGCTGCCTCCCAGGGCCACCAGCTGCCTCCCAGGGCCACCCGCTGCCCTCCCAGCGTCACGCATCTCCCACTCACCTGGTCTCGTGTGGCCTCTGTGTGCGCGCGTCCGTCCGTCTCTCTGCAGACAGCCGTCTTAACGCTGGGTAACTCGCTCCGCGGGTTGCCGGGTAAGAATCCTCCTCGCAAGTTTTATACCACTTTTTTTGGTCGTGATAATGACATACGAGGCCACGTGGTCAACCAGAGAGGCGACTGAGTGATAAGAGAGTGTCGCTCCACTGGGGCTATTGGTCACGGCGTGAGCAATCTCAAGGGCATGCACTGATCTTGAACCCTAGCGACGGGCGTCTCTGTAAGAACCAGAGCTATGCGGTTACCATAACAAAGCGTCTGATAGGTGAAACTTCTCACGACGATATTTCATGGTCAGATACGTTCTTTGCACTCATAGAAATGTTTCCATGCAATCATAGAAATGTATCCATGCAATCATAGAAATGTATCCATGCAATCATAGAAATGTATCCATGCAATCATAGAAATGAATCCAGTCTAAGCATTAGTAGCATCGTCAGTATTGGCATATAGACACTTTTTGACATCGTTGACATTTGATGTAGAATGATTGATGTTTCTTTGGATAGAGGTTGCTGTTCGAAGCCCGGGTATGCACGACCCCCCCCCCCCCCCCATCCCCATGGAGATCATGGGGGGGGGGCGGGCAGGGTTTCTTTTTGAGGAAGAATGCCGTTTTTCAATGCAAAACTTAGGCCACCTGAGTAGTGGGCCCCCCCAGACCCCCCTGCCCCCCCCCCCCACAAACCTACTTTGAGGAAAAATAGTCCGGAGTGGCACACATGAGTGGCATCCATTCTCCTATGCAGAACTTTTTTTTGTTGCACTTCTCACTGGCGGGCGCATGGTTACATCAACAGTTTGGTTCGAACACATTAGAACCTATGCAGAACCTATGGATGAAAGACGATGTGAAACTCACCGCGTCGCTACCGTGAATGGAACCCAGGACGGCCGACCCCCGGTGAACTATCCATTCCAATTACTAGATTTTAATGGCCGAGATACAATGGCGAACTTGATCATACAAATTGGGCCCTGAGAACAGTCCTCATGGCAGGGGCTATGTATCTGTTTGGGCATAGCGATTTTGCAGCATGAGTGCAGATGACGTGCGCTTCGTGACGTCAACTCGCTATGCATGGCAACGCGGTGTGACAATTTGAGTCGCTACAGGCGCCCGCTATCTACAGCTGCCAGGGCGTGGTGTGGGTGAGCCAGGGCCAAACACAACGCCATGTGAAGTGTGTGTGTGTGGCGGGGGGGGGGGGGTGCTAGGGGCAAAGGTAAGCTCTCTGCCACACGATGATACCGAGCACTCCGGGGGCCGAGTGGGCATTCCTTATCTGGCAGACTGTTGGCGACACCCCGGCGTCTGCAGGCAGTGATGGAGAGTGGGAGGGGTCAGTCACACGGGGCTGGATATGGTGTGTAAATTATCTGCCATCGTCTCGACCGCCAAGCCTATATATATATCATGGAGCGGTGACGGCGTAAAGGACTCTCGCTATCAAGAGGCATTCATTGAGCAGTGGAGTGTATCTTTCTTTTGGGCAGAGGCGGAGACGGTGCGAGAGGAAGGGTGGAGGAGAGAAAGGGAGAGATTCCTTGTGCGTGTTTATTGTGAGCTTGGGGGATTGGGGAAGGATGGGGGGGGGGGGCGAGGAATTTCCCTCCTAAAAGGGCGTTGGTCGACTGTTCCTTTCTCATGTCAATCTCGTTAAATGCCACGTGACTTTGGGCTGAGGAACGAGAGTTTGCGTGACATGCGGGATCGAGTGTGTTTCAGAGATATTGGCACAGAGGGTGCGGGGTCTATCAGTCTCAGTCAGCGTTATCTATGACTGTTGTGGCAACCAACCCGGGTCGCCAGCAACAATGCAATCAAGTCAACACCTGGGCTAGCCCAGCTGTCGGTCCAGCCACGGACCGGTCATGGGTGGTGGTAACCCGTCGATCGGCCGTGGAGTTTACATTACCACCCAGCGAGAAAAAAACTTGAGTAACCTTCGCGCGGCACGAGCTAAAAACATTAATAATATTAACGCCTGATGACCTAATGTGTACCTCAACTAATTGGCGTTTTAGGCCACTGTGGTGCGCATGAAGGGGAGGGTTGAAATTAACATACGCATTTAGGCACCTGAGCGATAATCCAGGAATCTGTGTTAACCTGCTGAAGAAGGTGTCTGTATAACCCATGGCTAGAGTCGGTAGCGCGTTCGGCTATTGTCGAGTGTGCTCTGATAGGCCGGCCCAAACGTTCGGTGCGTGGTTCGAACCCCACTGCGCCAATGACTATACTTGAGCAAAATAAAGATCCCATGTCTTTCTTCGCAGCAATTACGGGATTACTCCCGGACATGGCTCCTCTCTTCCATGACAATTCCAATTTTTGCGATATGACCTACGTAGGTTTAATCGTCCTAATTAAATCAATCTAAACTAAATAGTAGACTTTGATTACCCGCCCAAAATATATATTTAGTGGAGCGTGGACCCATAAGCTGCAACTCTCCCTTAACAGAGCTAAGAAGACTCCGTCAATGCATATTGTGAAAGACAAATACACCGCACCTTATTGAACAAATGGAGTTATTACATTGTAGGTGACGAAAAGATAGTATTTGTAGATGATCAAAAGAAAGTATTGTAGTTGATCAAAAAAAAGTATTGCAGATGATGAAAAGAAAGTATTGCAGATGACGAAAAGAAAGTATTGCAGATGTCGAAAAGAAAGTATTACAGATGATGAAAGCAAATATTGCAGATGATGAAAAGAGAGTATTGCAGATGATGAAAGAAAGTGTTGCAGATGATGAAAAAAAAGTATTGCAGATGATGAAAAGATAGTTTTGCAGATGATGAAAAGAAAGTATTCCAGTCAAGTATTGCGGCAAATAAGCTTGATAATATCGTATGTCTGTATTTATTACAGTTGGTGAATCCAGTATTTAGCAGCGACAGGGGTCGAGGGGAGCACATATAAATGCTTCACCATGCCAATGTCAATGGAAAGTAAAAAAACGTTATATCCGAAATGACTGTTTATAACGAATCTTTAATTTGTTCCTGGCAGACAGCAATTATTGGGCTAAGCGGAGGAAGGGAGCGCCATCTACCGAATGGTAATCTGCCGCCATGCAACGACATGACGCAAAGGCAAAATAATACCCACAATGCATGGCGTATGCAGTGGCACCTCATTATCTGAACTACAATATACAGTCACCGGATTATATAAAGTCCGTCGTCTGTTCGACAAAATTAGTGTGTAGGTTTTTTTCTACAGAAGGTGTATGGGGTCAGGTGGGAACCTGTAAGTGCCGAAATCGTCATAAGTGACGATAAGGGTGGTAATAAATATCCCTTTAGGAGGGGCGTTGGCTTGAGAACCCTAAATCAAGAGGCTACTGTAGGCCTACTGATCACTTAGGTTTTACATCCTTAAAGTCCCGCAAGTGATGGGCGAGCCAATTGTTACAAGCTACAACAGGAAACTGGTTAGCTGCTTGAATGACACAAGCAAATGTTGCAATTGCAAAAAATCAGTTGGCATGGCTAAGATATTACCTAAGATATAAGACAAAAATAATGAGCAAAACCACCATGAAATGACATCATGTTCACAACAATTGTACCGGTATTGAGCAATCAGATGATAAGATAAGCTGGGGAACGCGAGACGCCAATTAAACGTTGCTTCCTCTTTAGTCACCCCTTACTGCTGTGTCCAGTTACCCGGAGAGCAGATTTCAGGGGGCGTACAGGGTGCTGCACAGGGAGACAAGATCCTAGACCCTCTCACGAGAACATCCGATCGCGAGATAATCCGCCAAGGGCTTCTGATTATAGATAATGCACCGAAGATTTGCAATCAGCCCGATGAAGACCTAATTCAACGACTTGGTTTCGCCCCCACCCACCTCCCGCCCGCCCTTCTTCGACCCCCCCCACCCCCCCCCCCCCCACGCTCCACCCCCGCCCCTCTAAAATACCACCCCCACCCTCTCGGAGCCTCCTCACCCACCTCTCATCAAGCGCTGCGTTCTTTTTGCATATTGATTTTGGCGAACAGACTTCGTGTTCTTGTCACGTGACACAGATATGTAGTATGGACATAGGACTTGTTCATTCACAACCAATCAATGAGTGGGTGAGTTTATGTTTATCTGGGTCGAGCACCATGAAACCTGTTCACAAACTGTAACGTACTTTTAAATGAAGCTGCTCCTACAGTATGTTATATTAATGAAGTGGAAAATAGGTAGATACAAAGATGCATCTTACATTAAATAAATGGTTGTCCCAGACGTGTGGGGCGGGGTGGGGGGGGGGGGGGAGCAAGGGTGGTTCGTGTTCTCAGATCACGAAAAAAATTGTTTTTTATTCTCTGGTCAAGGTGAATTAAAAGCCTAACTCTCCGCATGCAATGGAAGGGCGGATACACGATACTAAATTGACGACTTCCCGATTCACGGTTATTTAATATTACATTTCCCAGTTCCCGATTAATGAAAATCCTTGATCACGGCGGTCAGCTAATACCCCATTCCCAGATCACGAAGAGTAATTTTCCTCATTCCTGGTTCACGGTGAAATGATAAGCCCAATCCCGAGGAACGCAAATACCCGCTGCCCCCCCCCCCCTGCCCCCCCCCCCCCCCCACATGACGTGAACGACACGTGTTTTTGTTGAGCTTCCTGGTTACTACACAGGTCTGTCGGAAGAAGAATGAGAGTGAAGGGGCTGATGACAGAGTTGGGGGGAGGGTGCAGTCCTCTGATGAATGGCGGATGACTAAGAGGAATTGACCCTATCAGGGTGCGGAAGTAGGGGGGGGGGATCTCCACACCCGCATACCACAGGCCTGTCATGTCATTATAAGCCTGACATTGCCGCCGTTTTTTAGTTCTATAGCATTAAATGTTGACACAAAGCATCCATATTATACCACGAGCATGATCAGGAAATCTGCACAGAAAATCTGTCCACTAATCATAGCCAGTTGCTTACTCAAGCATTTGACACCGTTTAAATGTAAACGATATAGGTCTTGACATTTCAAACAGGAAACATAAATTATATAGAGGTGTATGTTGAGACTTTAGTTCATGTTTGTTTGCCCTGTGCTATGATTTGACTCTCTTACTGTCTTTGTCTTGTTGTTGTATAATGTCAAATACGTTGATAAGTGACAAAACCGTATTTATATTATACTCCATATGAACAATGCCTTTTTTTCTTTTTGCTGCCACGAAGTAAAACATTAATTTTTTATCTATTCCATTCGAGCCAAACATAAATGGTCTTTCTAGGATGAAATCTTTACAATGTTGTATTTTTAGGATGTATCCAACCAGTTAGTATGGAACATTTGTCTCGGTGTGTCACATGATTAATTGCCCCTTTTACGTCATCATTTGACAAAATTTATCTGGGTGTGGCACGTAATTAATTCCCCTTGTTAATTGGCCAATTAAGTAATGGGTACAGGTTTTTGATACGATTTGAGACACAGCTTAGCTAATATTTGATGATGTAAAATTTGTATTCGGTCTATGAGTTTATAGTCTCGAAGATATCAACTTACGTCAGGGAGAACAGAGGCTTTATCGCCCGTGCTTGTCGTTATTGCGTCATCATAGAGGGTTTGGAAGGGGTAAATGGCGACACGCGATACAGGCATATTTAAAAAATCGACATTCGATATTGGGCCCCAAATTCCGACACTGAGGGTCTGAAAAAGCCACATCGACACAGATTTTAGAAAAAAACGATACTGAACTTTAAAAAAATCGACATTCGACACTGATAATTTTGAAAATCCACAGCGGACACTGGACCGCCCCCCACCCCCCCCCCCCCCTTCCAGAACCCCATCGTAGACTTACACTGAGTGAAGTAACATTAAATGGACGAAAAACTTGACGGACACGAGAAGCCATGAATAAGAGAAAATAATGCCCCCAAATTTGAAGATGGTGGTCATTATCAATATTCTAACCTTATTTATGGACACTTGGAGGAGCAAATTCATTGTCAAGTTTAGTTTAATATCTAGGTAACTTCGTTACTGCCACGAACACTGATGTATTGTGATATTGGTATAATTGCATACCCCCCCCCCCCTCCCCCCACAGATACACCAAATACCTTAATTAATTAAGATATCATGCCTATTTAAATTACCGCTTTCAGGCAGATAGGGGTGGGGTTGGGGTCGTTTGGAGAGAGAACATCTGAAAATTCCTTGGCAGAGCGAACGCAGTTGAAAAGCAGGTGTCTTTTCAGCGTCACTTGCGTGTAATGAGAACCAAAGCACCCCCACCCCCACCCCTCCCCCGGCGGTAAACGCGCAGTACATGTGCATTAAATTACCTTATTCGAACTTATACTGCAACTGACGTAACTTTCTATTGGGCATTCCAACATCGTCAAAGTAAACAAGAATGGCGGACACCGGAAATAGAACATGTAGCCATTTTGATCCGAATATTACAATGAGCAATGCTGTGTACTGTGCATGCGTTATAATCCTCTATTGCGCATTGGCTAATATTGAATGATATTCGGGCCAATCCTGGACAAGCGATGTACAGGAGCAGAAAAAACAGACTATGGCTCAATGTCTAGCAATGTGTATGATATAGTGTGTAATAACTTATTACATGTAAGGCCAGATCCAAGTCATGTGCACGGTTCTGACTTATCTTTTGCGTCATCAGAAGAGGCATCTCGACAGCTCGATGGTTTTTTTGTAATAAGGAGTAATCTCTGAACAGTAATTAAGGCCGACAATATTATTGCTGAAGTTGGGTTGAAGTCCGCGTTATCTGGTGTGGTACAGGGTGTCTCAGAGGGTTGTATCTCGCCACCCTCATTCCTAAAGACCGCGAGGCGCTATGTGGCTATACACGCGTCCCAGCCCACCCCTCACCCTCATCCTTACTCTCACCCTCCCCCTAACCCTCACACTTACCCTAACACTAACCCTCACCCTCACCTTTACTCATTCTAACCCTCACCCTCACCCTCACCCTCACCCTCACCCTCACCCTCAACCTCAACCTCACCCTCACCCTCACCCTCGTCGTTTCGTGACGGTGTACCGCTGGTCACTCACCCTCGCTGACGCCACCCTCACCCCCTCTGCCCTCATCGCCTCCTCTGCCACCCTCTCACCCTGTCAACCCTGGCTGTATCATTATTACGTAACGCCCAGCCTGGAACTGCTTGTAGATCCCCTTAGAGGGGTACAACTGTCTGTAACGCTCTGGGTGTTACACAGGTTGTACAGGCTGTAAGGCTCAGTACAGGCAGACAGTACAGGCTGTCAGTAGAGGCTGTCAGTGCAGACTGTCAGTACAGGCTGTCAGTAGAGGCTGTCGGTGCAGACTGTCAGCACAGACACCGGCTGTCAGTAGAGGCTGCCAGTACAGGCTGTCAGAGCAAGCTGTCAGTGCGGGTTGTCAGTGCAGACTGTTAGTACAGGCTGTCAGACCAGGCTGTCAGTGAAGGCTGTCAGCACAGAAACAGGCTGTGAGTACAGAAACAAGAAGGCCGCGCAAGCATTACTGAACCGCCAAACGAGGAAAAACGCCCGCTTTGGTCCAGGTATCTAAAGTTCGACATTACCTGTGTGTTGACCGGCACACATTGCTTGCAGAAAAGCAGTATATTTACTGAGGTAAGGGTCTGGCATAGCGGAAGGCTACAGGTTGATCAGCTGTATGTTCATATTAAGTACGATCAAATATAATCGAATCAAGCATGTGTCTTGTCAAATATGATAGAATCAAATATGGTTCTAGTTAAATATGATGCAATCAAACATGGGTCTTGTCAAATATGATAGAATCAAAAATGGGTCTAGTCAAATATGATAGAATCAAACGTGGGTCGTGTCACACTATTATAGAATCAAGCATGAGTATAGTCAAATATGATAGAATCAAACATGAATCTGGTCAACTATGATAGAATCAAGCATTGGTCTATAGTCGGCACGGAAAATATTTGCCGCCTCGTCTTCTAATTTGACACAAAATATTTCATTCACAAGCCTTAAATCAGCATATATTAATGATATTGAACCAAAGACCCAAAAGAATTTGGCGAACTCACAGTTCTGCGGTCAGAAGAGTTCACTTGGTGCCAACAGTACAAAATTTCACGCAAACGAAGCAGATAAGTTTCGCTATGGCCGTCGCTATGTTTACCTTGTAATCTGTCATGTCTGTGGGCAATAGTATGGCTGGTATCGGGGGGCGGGGGGTTAAGTTGTGTTAATGACTAGCTGTAACTTCAATTAAGCCTACATGCGTTATAGTTCCTCTTACATATATGAAAATTGAAGCTAGAAACTCATGCCTTTTGCAGTGCTTTTGCACTGAGACGCTAAAATCACTGTCAGTTTATAAACTTTTGCATGGGCACATAATGCTCTGTCCCCTTTTCTAGTGCCTGATATTAGACTCTTCCGTGGACCTACTTCTTTTAGCCAATGAAAACGCAGTAATATCACCTTCACCTTATGACGTCATGAAATGTCGACGGTCAACACACCTTCGTCTGATATATTTAAGCTGGAGACTATCGTGTTTTTATTAAACAAGATACACTTTCAAGTAAGTTAAAATCAAAAGGGTCTCGTGTAATGGAGCAAATAAATACAACGCGAAAGCAAAGCGGCATATATTAAACGTGCCGTTCAAGCAATTATGATATAATCAAACATGGGTCTTGTCAAATATGATAGAATCAAACATGGATCTTATCAAATATGTTAGAATCAAACATGGATCTAGTCAATTATGATAGAATCTGACATGGGTCCTATCAACTATGATAGAATCAAACATGGTTCTAGTCAAATATGATATAATCAAACATTGGTACAGTGAAACATGGGTACAGTGAAACATGGGTACAGTCAAATATAGGTACAGTCAAACATGGGTAAATTCAAACATGGGTGCAGTCAAACATGGGTGCAGTGCGACATGGGTACAGTGAAATATGGGTACAGTCAAACATGGGTACAGTCAAACATGGGAACAGTCAAACATAGGTACAGTCAACGTGGCATATATTAAAAGCGGCATATATTAAACGTGCCGTTTAAGCAATTATGATATAATCAAACATGGGTCTAGTCAAATATGATAGAATCACACATGGATCTAGTCAATTATGATAGAATCAAACATGGGTCTTATCAAATATGATAGAATTAAACATGGATCTAGTCAATTATGATAGAATCTGACATGGGTCCTGTCAACTATGATAGAATCAAACATGGATCTAGTCAATTATGATAGAATCTGACATGGGTCCTATCAACTATGATAGAATCAAACATGGTTCTAGTCAAATATGATATAATCAAACATTGGTACAGTGAAACATGGGTACAGTGAACCATGGGTACAGTCAAATATAGGTAC
Source organism: Arenicola marina (assembly GCA_964019135.1). Lineage (NCBI taxonomy): Eukaryota > Metazoa > Annelida > Polychaeta > Arenicolidae > Arenicola > Arenicola marina. Next base: position 40,283,181 of record OZ025253.1, on the reverse strand, counting down.
AGTCAAACATGGGTACATTCAAACATGGGTGCAGTCAAACATGGGTGCAGTGCGACATGGGTACAGTGAAATATGGGTACAGCCAAACATGGGTACATTCAAACATGGGCACAGTCAAACATGGGTACAGTCAAACATGGGTACAGTCAAACATGGGAACAGTCAAACATAGGTACAGTCAACGTGGCATATATTAAAAGCGGCATATATTAAACGTGCCGTTTAAGCAATTATGATATAATCAAACATGGGTCTTGTCAAATATGATAGAATCAAACATGGATCTAGTCAATTATGATAGAATCAAACATGGGTCTTATCAAATATGATAGAATCAAACATGGATCTAGTCAATTATGATAGAATCTGACATGGGTCCTGTCAACTATGATAGAATCAAACATGGTTCTAGTCAAATATGATATAATCAAACATGGGTACAGACAAACATGGGTACAGACAAACATGGGTACAGACAAACATGGGTAGACTCAAACATGGGTAGAGTCAAACATAGGTAGAGTCAAACATGGGTAGAGTCAAACATGGGTAGAGTCAAACATGGGCACAGTCAAACATGGGTTCAGTCAGACATGGGTACAGACAAAAATGGGTACAGTCAAACATGGGTACAGTCAAACATGGATACAGACAAAAATGAGTACAGTCAAAATGGGTACAGTTACACATGGGTACAGTCAAACATGGGTGCAGTCAAACATGGGTACCGTCAAACATGGGTTCACTGAAACATGGGTACTCTCAAACATGGATACAGACAAACATGGGTACAGTGAAACATGGGTACAGTGAAACATGGGTACAGTCAAACATGGGTACAGTCAAACATGGGTACAGTCAAACATGGGTGCAGTCGAACATGGGTACAGTCATGGGTGCAGTCAAACATGGGTACAGTCAAACATGAGTACAGTCAAACATGGGTACAGTCAACGTGGCATATATTAAAAGCGGCATATATTAAACGTGCCGTTTAAGCAATTATGATATAATCAAACATGGGTCTCGTCAAATATGATAGAATCAAACACGGATTTAGTCAATTATGATAGAATCAAACATGGGTCTTATCAAATATGATATAATCAAACATTGGTACAGTGAAACATGGGTACAGTGAAACATGGGTACAGTCAAATATAGGTACAGTCAAACATGGGTACATTCAAACATGGGTGCAGTCAAACATGGGTACAGTCATGGGTGCAGTCAAACATGGGTACAGTCAAACATGAGTACAGTCAAACATGGGTACAGTCAACGTGGCATATATTAAAAGCGGCATATATTAAACGTGCCGTTTAAGCAATTATGATATAATCAAACATGGGTCTCGTCAAATATGATAGAATCAAACACGGATTTAGTCAATTATGATAGAATCAAACATGGGTCTTATCAAATATGATATAATCAAACATTGGTACAGTGAAACATGGGTACAGTGAAACATGGGTACAGTCAAATATAGGTACAGTCAAACATGGGTACATTCAAACATGGGTGCAGTCAAACATGGGTGCAGTGCGACATGGGTACAGTGAAATATGGGTACAGCCAAACATGGGTATATTCAAACATGGGCACAGTCAAACATGGGTACAGTCAAACATGGGTACAGTCAAACATGGGAACAGTCAAACATGAGTACAGTCAACGTGGCATATATTAAAAGCGGCATATATTAAACGTGCCGTTTAAGCAATTATGATATAATCAAACATGGGTCTTGTCAAATATGATAGAATCAAACATGGATCTAGTCAATTATGATAGAATCTGACATGGGTCCTGTCAACTATGATAGAATCAAACATGGTTCTAGTCAAATATGATGTAATCAAACATGGGTACAGACAAACATGGGTACAGACAAACATGGGTAGACTCAAACATGGGTAGAGTCAAACATAGGTAGAGTCAAACATGGGTAGAGTCAAACATGGGTAGAGTCAAACATGGGCACAGTCAAACATGGGTTCAGTCAGACATGGGTACAGACAAAAATGGGTACAGTCAAACATGGATACAGACAAAAATGGGTACAGTCAAAATGGGTACAGTCAAACATGGGTACAGTCAAACATGGGTGCAGTCAAACATGGGTACCGTCAAACATGGGTTCACTGAAACATGGGTAGTCTCAAACATGGATACAGACAAACATGGGTACAGTGAAACATGGGTACAGTGAAACATGGGTACAGTCAAACATGGGCACAGTCAAACATGGGTGCAGTCAAACATGGGTACAGTCATGGGTGCAGTCAAACATGGGTGCAGTCAAACATGACTACAGTCAAACATGGGTTCAGTGAAACATGGGTACTCTCAAACATGGATACAGACAAACATGGGTACAGTGAAACATGGATACAGACAAAAATGGGTACAGTCAAAATGGGTACAGTCAAAAATGGGTACAGTCAAACATGGGTGCAGTCAAACATGGGTACCGTCAAACATGGGTTCAGTGAAACATGGGTACTCTCAAACATGGATACAGACCAACATGGGTACAGTGAAACTAGGTACAGTGAAACATGGGTACAGTCAAACATGGGTACAGTCAAACATGGGTACAGTCATGGGTGCAGTCAAACATGGGTACAGTCAAACATGGGTACAGTCAAACATGAGTACAGTCAAACATGGGTGCAGTCAAAATGGGTACAGTCATGGGTGCAGTCAAACATGGGTACAGTCCAACATGGGTTCAGTGAAACATGGGTACAGTCAAACATGGGTACAGTCAAACATGGGTACAGTCACACATGGGTGCAGTCAAACATGGGTACAGTCAATCATGGGTGCAGTCAAACATGGGTGCAGTCAAACATGCGTACAGTCATGTGTGCAGTCAAACATGGGTACAGTCAAACATGGGCTCAGTGAAACACGGGTGCAGTCAAACATGGGTAAAGTCAAAAATTGGTGCAGTCAAAAATGGGTACAGTCAAACATGGGTACAGTCAAACATGGGTGCAGTCAAACATGGGTACAGTGAAACATGGATACAATCAAACATGGGTACGGTCAAACATGGGTACAGTCAAACATGGGTACAGTCAAACATGGGTACAGTCATGGGTGCAGTCAAACATGGGTACAGTCAAACATGGGCTCAGTGAAACACGGGTGCAGTCAAACATGGGTAAAGTCAAACATTGGTGCAGTCAAAAATGGGTAAAGTCAAACATGGGTAGAGTCATGGGTGCAGTCAAACATGGGTACAGTCATGGGTGCAGTCAAACATGGGTACAGTCAAACATGGGTGCAGCCAAACATGGGTACAGTCAAACATGGGTACAGTCAAACATGGGTACAGTCATGGGTGCAGTCAAACATGGGTACAGTCAAACATGGGTGCAGCCAAACATGGGTACAGTCAAACATAGGTACAGTTACGGGTGCAGTCAAAGTACAGTAAGAGTACAATAAAACCGGGGGTGCACAGCTCTAATATACCTGACAGCTCTTATGATACCTGACGGCTCTGATTATACCTGACCGCTTTGATATACCTGACAGCTCTGATTACAGGCGGCAGCTATGATTGCACCTGATAGTTCTGATTATACTTGACAGCTCTGATTACAATTGGCAGCTCTGGTATACCTGACAGCTCTGATTACACATGACAGTTCTGATTACACATGACAGTTCTGATTACACATGGCAGCTCTGATTATACCTGACAGCTCTGATTACAATTGACCGCTCTGATTGCACATGACAGCTCTGATTACAATCGACAGTTCTGATTACAACTGACAGTTCTGATTACAACTCACAGTTCTCCTTATACCTGACACCTCTGACATACATGCCAGCTCTGATTACAATTGACAGTTCTGATTACACATGACAGCTCTGACATACATGACATCTTTTATTACAGATGACATCGCTGATTATGCCTGACAGCTTTGATATGCCTGACAGCTTTGATATACCTGACAACTCTGATTACACCTGACAGCTCTGTTTATACCTGACAGTTCTGATTATACCTGACCGCTCCGAATATACCTGGCAGTTGTGTTTTGCAGCTACAGTACGTGTTGCCGTGGAAATGCATCCAACCAAGGTCCCTGTTTCGGCCAATGGCGCGGACCAACAGGGCAACCACTACAACAGCTTCCTCCCTAGACTGAGCGACGCCCCGGGCTCCCCTAGTAGCGAGGGCCTACACGGTCACCACAACATATTCCTCCCCAGGCTCAGCGAGGCTCCTAGCAACGGTCTCCATGGCGACGGTCCCTTGGATCAGGCGTTTGCGACGAACGAACGAACGAACCCTGACCTTGGCCCTACCTCGGGGAACCCACAAGGACGATGGGAGACTCGTGACTGGGAATCAGTTATGAGTAGCACGGGTCGACATAGCAAGAGTTTTCTGCCTCGCTTCGAGCCCCAGTCCGTCGCTTCGACGACGTATTCGGGCTACGGGGAAGTGGGGATTGACCCCATGGGGCGGTCCAAAGATGGGTACAACCCCTCGGGGAGGGTCTGGCGGCCATCCTGGCATGCGGCGAGCGTGGATGGGGTGGGGTTGCGGGGTCGCCCTGACGACCTATATGAAGGTATTTACCCCCTCAATGATGCGGGGCAGTCGGGGATATCACCCTCGGAGGTCAAGGTCAACTTGGCGGATAGTCAAAAGAGCTTGGAAAGTTGGTTATCCGACAGGGTGCGCTCGGAGCGGTTGCTAGGCGACGGGGGGCAGCCGGCTAGGAATGCGCAGCACGATGCTTCGGATATCTACCGCCTTCCACCCGATGTAAAGGTCAGTAGTCGTCTGTGTTGTCCCACCGCATAGATTAATGTCATTGAATCGACTTATACTATGGTCATCTACGAACAATATTTAACGACGTATTTATCTATTTTGTGGCTCCCATGCTAGCGACTGACACTCTTAATGGGGGCCTTCTCAATCAATGCCAATGTGTTTTTCTTAGTCCTATTCTATGTAATTAAACATATTCTTCTTATTCTAAAGTTAAAAAACCTTGTCCAAGACGATTGGCAGTATTATGGGGGGGGGGGACAAGGTAGGGGGGGGTGTCGTGTTCCCAAGTCAAGAAGAATACATTTCTTTATTCCCAGGTCACGATGAATTTAAAGGAGAAGTCTCGTATACAATGGAAGAGACGGATACATGATATAAATGGTCCATTTCCCAATGCACGATTATTTAATATTAAAATTCCCAGTTCACGATTAATGAAAATCCTCAATCATGGTCGTCGGCTAATATCCCAATTCCAGTTCACGAAGAATTATTTTCCTCATTCCCAGTTCATAGTGAAATGAAAAGCCCATTCTGGAGGAACGGAAATAGCCCTTGCCCCCCCCCCCCCCCCCCCTATCATCATTGTTGACTGGGACATGGCTTAATGAGCTCTGCTAGGTCATCCCAAACAACCGGTGCGCGGTACGAACACTTATATATGCAAACGTCTATATGTGGGTGGTATACAGATGCCGTGTCTTTCTGGCCAAAGTGTAAGCGGTTACTCCCGGAGACGTGGCTCCTCTGTACCTTGACACTTCCTGCACCGCAAGTGTACATACTAAAATTGAATTAGCGAGTTTTAATGCCTCGTTTCGGCCCGACTGGCAAGGCTATATTTGTTGACAGGACCATGTTTGGTGACATGACTATATTTGTTGACAGGACCATATTTGGTGACATGACTATATTTGTTGACAGGACCATATTTGGTGACATGACTATATTTGTTGACAGGACTATATTTGGTGACATGACTATATTTGTTGACAGGACCATGTTTGGTGACATGACTATATTTGTTGACAGGACCATGTTTGGTGACATGACTATATTTGTTGACAGGACCATGTTTGGTGACATGACTATATTTGTTGACAGGACCCTATTTGGTGACATGACTATATTTGTTGACAGGACTATATTTTTGCGAGGACTATACTTATTGATATTTGATATTGATATTTGATATTGATATTTGTTGAGATGACCATTTTTGTTGAGCGTTTTGTTCACGGACGACTGTTGTTTACAGGTAGAATACCATGAAGTTTTTAAGGAGTGGCAAAGGACAAGTGACACACAGCACTCTGTGGCAGAGTTCGCAACCACCACTCACATCACGAAGAACACCTACAGTTATGCCAAGGTAGGGCAATCCACTACATTTCTACAAGCATTTCATTCACCAAAAAACACGCGGAAAAAAAGTTTAAATTAAAGCATTATCGTGCTTAAATCAAGTGTATAGTGCACCCAAAATCGGTCCATTTAACAAGATATACACGTTGTAGAATCATAATAATAAGCATAGCAATTAATAAAATGACCTGCTTAGGCTAATGCATTGTATTCGTCATTATTGCAATAGGGCATGTCAGTTCTCGCGGGTTCTACTTCCGGCCTGGCATTTTGGGGACAAACAAACGAACACGTGCTTTTTGCTCAGTGCGCATCCTTACTCGCCCCCTGCGTAACAATGGATACCGCGCGCAGAGGGCTGTCATACTAGTTACGATATAAGACGTGGAACCAGGCAAGCTGCGCGGCCGGCGCGGCGAGCAAGGGGTGGGTAGCAATTCGTCTTTCGTGCGTCTTAAATAAAGAACTGTTAACTTTCTCGTGTCGATATGTTGGTGGATGACACTGTAAACATGTCATTTTCCATAATACTGGCCACGTTCAGTAAACTAGGCGCACAACAGGTAGATGGTTTCCCAATGTTTACACTGATGTGGAGTGATCGGGTGACAGGTATGGACAGCCTTTGCCGTCAAAAGTACAGTTTTTCAATCCTGAATGCAGCTACCATTAAAATAGGCAAATTTCAAAAGAACAACGTTGTAAATTTACTGTGCTAACATTATCTTTCTAACTTGCTTCTGTTCTGTTACATTCATAGTTTTGATGGTTATTTTGACAAACAGTTTCATGAGAACCACAAAATAGACCAGTACCGTGACTTTTCCATTTCCACAAAGTGAGCTAGCTTACACGTACTCATCTGCTTACCGGTATAATGTTTTGCATCAAATAGATTGTGTAGCATTTCTAAGTTAAACTGGTGCGGCAAACTTAATATTCAAGAAGTATATACATGTATGCAGTAGACTTCAGTAATACCTCAGTTTAACGGGTCACAGGTTAACTTTCCAAATATGCTAGCAAAACTAGATAATCTATGTTAAGTTAAGCCTGTGTGCCGTAATAAAAATAAACTGATGTCGTGTAATCACTTTTTCAGACTTCTGCTAGGTTGCTATAGTTTATATTATAACGTGTTTCATTATTTGAAAAGACCAGTTTACAATACTTCAAATATAACTGGACATTAATTCATTAATTTTCTTTAAATATGATGAGTTTATGCAGTCTGTTAACTTTATCACTTCTTTATAGATTTAGTTGACATTTGCATCCACATACTTTCGACTCTCGTCTAATTTTTATTTTCATACTTTACCATGTTTTATTGGTATGTTCACTTGATTGTTGACTTGCAAAAAAATTCAACAATTCAATATAATCAAAAAACTAAAATTTGACAAATTATTCATAGATAAAAACATATATAAAGAACATATCCTTGCCCATATGCTTAGATCTATATCTATGTGTAATATATATCTCAAACAAATATGTAAGTACAATGTACACATTATTTGACATCAAATATTTGCTAAATACAAAGGCATGATTGAGGATTTATATAATGTCACAATATGTAAGTAAATACAATTGAGTTTAATTTTTATTTTATAATGTTATTCCCATTCAAAACTTTATTATAAAGCTTAGTTATAATTTGGCAACGGCTTTATGATTGATATCTTGATTTGGATAAAACTGTAATAAAATCATTTGCGGTAAAATAACAAATAACTATCATATCTGCTCATAAAATCAGCCATATTCATCAGCAGTATGATGCTAAGAAACACTGGGTATGTGTTTGTCAATTACAAGATAAATCGACATGTCGAAAACAATAGCCCTTTCCCCATTTTCGCGAATTATGGTTTATTCCGCTTGTCATCTGTAATTCGGCCGTCGGCAACATAGTCAGGCAAGCGCAAATATTGAGTATTCAGCGGGCTGTAGCGCGCCAAGTGTACTGACCGCAGTTATTGATACGGGAAAATACAAGTTCAAAGTGTCTTTCAACAATATATTGTCACTAGATAGTTAACAGGTGCTAATTTAAGTTGCATACAGGTCTTGAAGAGACCCACCCTTTTGTCGCCTCGCTCACCGCGCAGTTTGCCTGGTTCCACGTCCTAAATCGGGACTAGAATGACCACGTTTTGATTCGTCAAGCAGGGAGCGAGTGAGCTGCGCAGTGAAAAATGAAGGTCGCATATAACGTCGTTGTCCCCAAAATCTGATCTCGTGAGGTATCGCACACATAAAACGAGATTCACTTGCATGCCCTATTGCCTTGTCCAATTATGAGGAATATTATTGTAATTTTTTTTGCTTTCAAAATTTGTTGTTATCAAAATTGAAGTTACTTATAAGCCAATTTGCGATGGCTGAGATGTTATACATATAATAACCGAATATCGATCTAAAGCCATGAAGCATTGTTTTCACCGGCGTACGTTTCCGTTGCAGAGGTTCGCATACTATGGCCCTCTGCTGGCTTCCGGACTCTACCTGGGCGCCCTCTGGGGGCTGGCGTACGGCGTCCTGGTGTACCTGTTGACCTGGGTCGTGCGGCCGGTCCTCAAGGTCATCTTCATCCTGCTGAACGTCCTTTGGGCCTTGATGCGGGCGGTCATCTTGACGGTCGTGCAGCCCTTCTTTGAGGCATGCGGCATAGTTTTCTCCAAGAGCAATGGACACCTAGCGGTCAGTCTCTCCGAAGTGACATTGACCTTTGGTGGACGTGCTCCGAGCCGGTCGAACAGCAGTAGCAGCGCGTCCGTGACCACCAACGAGCACCGCGTATCACAGTTGTGAGGGGTAGGTAGGGGGCGGGAACCAGCTAGGTTAACAAGAGCAGGGGAGGGAACCAGCCAGACTAGCAGGGTAAGAGGACGGGGACCAGCTAGACCAGCACGGCATACGACGGGAACCAGTCATGCCAACAGGAGCAGGGGACGTGAACCAGTCAGACCATCAGGGACAGGGGACGGGAACCAGTCAGGCTAGCAGCGGAACAAGCAGAGGACGGGGACAAGCCAGACTAGCAGAGCATAGGGTAGGAACCAGTCAGGCCATCAGGGGCAAGGGACAGGAACCAGGCCAGCTCTTAGGGGCGAGGGACGGGAACCAGTCAGGCTCTTAGGGGCGAAGGATGGGAACCAGTCAGGCTATCAGGGGCAGGGGGCGGGAACCAGTCAGGCGTTTAGGGGCAGAGGACGGGAACCAGTCAGGCTATCATAGCAGAGGACGGTAACCAGTCAGGCTATCCGGGGAAGAAGGACGGGAACCAGTCAGACTATCAGGGGTGGAGACTCGGAACCAACCAGACTAATTTGGTGACACATACTACATGTGTGAGGGGTAGGGGAGGGGAACCAGCCAGGCTATTTCGGTGACACCTGCAGGGTGAGGGAACAGAACCCTTCGTTTGTTTCTCAACATTGAATGAATAAAGATCATCGAAAGACGGTGGCAGTGTCTTATAAGTATCACGGGGTCGATATCGACACCGAAAATGAACCCTGTTTCCTCAGACGCGATTTGATAATGATTCCAATAAGG
>OZ025253.1:40252064-40273233 GCA_964019135.1 Arenicola marina | reverse complement strand
ATATCCTTAGCTAGTAACCTGATACAAGGAAACATATCCTTAGCTAGTACCTGATACAAGGAAACATATCCTTAGCTAGTACCTGATACAAGGAAACATATCCTTAGCTAGTACCTGATACAAGGAAACATATCCTTAGCTAGTACCTGATACAAGGAAACATATCCTTAGCTAGTACCTGATACAAGGAAACATATCCTTAGCTAGTACCTGATACAAGGAAACATATCCTTAGCTAGTACCTGATGCAAGGAAACATATCCTTAGCTAGTACCTGATACAAGGAAACATATCCTTAGCTAGTACCTGATGCAAGGAAACATATCCTTAGCTAGTACCTGATGCAAGGAAACATATCCTTAGCTAGTACCTGATACAAGAAAACATATCCTTAGCTAGTACCTGATGCAAGGAAACATATCCTTAGCTAGTACCTGATGCAAGGAAACATATCCTTAGCTAGTACCTGATACAAGAAAACATATCCTTAGCTAGTACCTGATGCAAGGAAACATATCCTTAGCTAGTACCTGATGCAAGGAAACATATCCTTAGCTAGTACCTGATGCAAGGAAACATATCCTTAGCTAGTACCTGATGCAAGGAAACATATCCTTAGCTAGTACCTGATACAAGGAAACATATCTTTAGCTAAGTACCTGATACAAGGAAACATATCTTTAGCTAGTACCTGATACAAGTAAACATATCCTTAGCTAGTACCTGATACAAGGAAACATATCCTTAGCTAGTACCTGATGCAAGAAAACATATCCTTAGCTAGTACCTGATACAAGGAAACATATCCTTAGCTAGTACCTGATACAAGGAAACATATCCTTAGCTAGTACCTGATACAAGAAAACATATCCTTAGCTAGTACCTGATGCAAGGAAACATATCCTTAGCTAGTACCTGATGCAAGGAAACATATCCTTAGCTAGTACCTGATACAAGGAAACATATCCTTAGCTAGTACCTGATACAAGAAAACATATCCTTAGCTAGTACCTGATGCAAGGAAACATATCCTTAGCTAGTACCTGATACAAGAAAACATATCCTTAGCTAGTACCTGATACAAGGAAACATATCCTTAGCTAGTACCTGATACAAGGAAACATATCCTTAGCTAGTACCTGATACAAGGAAACATATCCTTAGCTAGTACCTGATACAAGGAAACATATCCTTAGCTAGTACCTGATACAAGGAAACATATCCTTAGCTAGTACCTGATGCAAGGAAACATATCCTTAGCTAGTACCTGATGCAAGGAAACATATCCTTAGCTAGTACCTGATACAAGGAAACATATCCTTAGCTAGTACCTGATGCAAGGAAACATATCCTTAGCTAGTACCTGATACAAGGAAACATATCCTTAGCTAGTACCTGATACAAGGAAACATATCCTTAGCTAGTACCTGATTCAAGGAAACATATCCTTAGCTAGTACCTGATACAAGGAAACATATCCTTAGCTAGTACCTGATGCAAGGAAACATATCCTTAGCTAGTACCTGATACAAGGAAACATATCCTTAGCTAGTACCTGATACAAGGAAACATATCCTTAGCTAGTACCTGATGCAAGGAAACATATCCTTAGCTAGTACCTGATGCAAGGAAACATATCCTTAGCTAGTACCTGATACAAGAAAACATATCCTTAGCTAGTACCTGATGCAAGGAAACATATCCTTAGCTAGTACCTGATGCAAGGAAACATATCCTTAGCTAGTACCTGATACAAGGAAACATATCCTTAGCTAGTACCTGATACAAGGAAACATATCCTTAGCTAGTACCTGATACAAGGAAACATATCCTTAGCTAGTACCTGATACAAGGAAACATATCCTTAGCTAGTACCTGATACAAGGAAACATATCTTTAGCTAGTACCTGATGCAAGGAAACATATCCTTAGCTAGTACCTGATGCAAGGAAACATATCCTTAGCTAGTACCTGATACAAGGAAACATATCCTTAGCTAGTACCTGATACAAGGAAACATATCCTTAGCTAGTACCTGATACAAGAAAACATATCCTTAGCTAGTACCTGATACAAGGAAACATATCCTTAGCTAGTACCTGATGCAAGGAAACATATCCTTAGCTAGTACCTGATACAAGGAAACATATCCTTAGCTAGTACCTGATACAAGGAAACATATCCTTAGCTAGTACCTGATGCAAGGAAACATATCCTTAGCTAGTACCTGATACAAGGAAACATATCCTTAGCTAGTACCTGATACAAGGAAACATATCCTTAGCTAGTACCTGATACAAGAAAACATATCCTTAGCTAGTACCTGATACAAGGAAACATATCCTTAGCTAGTACCTGATACAAGGAAACATATCCTTAGCTAGTACCTGATACAAGAAAACATATCCTTAGCTAGTACCTGATGCAAGGAAACATATCCTTAGCTAGTACCTGATGCAAGGAAACATATCCTTAGCTAGTACCTGATACAAGGAAACATATCCTTAGCTAGTACCTGATGCAAGGAAACATATCCTTAGCTAGTACCTGATACAAGGAAACATATCCTTAGCTAGTACCTGATACAAGGAAACATATCCTTAGCTAGTACCTGATACAAGGAAACATATCCTTAGCTAGTACCTGATACAAGGAAACATATCCTTAGCTAGTACCTGATGCAAGGAAACATATCCTTAGCTAGTACCTGATACAAGGAAACATATCCTTAGCTAGTACCTGATACAAGGAAACATATCCTTAGCTAGTACCTGATGCAAGGAAACATATCCTTAGCTAGTACCTGATACAAGGAAACATATCCTTAGCTAGTACCTGATACAAGGAAACATATCCTTAGCTAGTACCTGATACAAGGAAACATATCCTTAGCTAGTACCTGATACAAGAAAACATATCCTTAGCTAGTACCTGATGCAAGGAAACATATCCTTAGCTAGTACCTGATGCAAGGAAACATATCCTTAGCTAGTACCTGATACAAGGAAACATATCCTTAGCTAGTACCTGATACAAGGAAACATATCCTTAGCTAGTACCTGATGCAAGGAAACATATCCTTAGCTAGTACCTGATGCAAGGAAACATATCCTTAGCTAGTACCTGATGCAAGGAAACATATCCTTAGCTAGTACCTGATACAAGGAAACATATCCTTAGCTAGTACCTGATACAAGGAAACATATCCTTAGCTAGTACCTGATACAAGGAAACATATCCTTAGCTAGTACCTGATACAAGGAAACATATCCTTAGCTAGTACCTGATGCAAGGAAACATATCCTTAGCTAGTACCTGATGCAAGGAAACATATCCTTAGCTAGTACCTGATGCAAGGAAACATATCCTTAGCTAGTACCTGATGCAAGGAAACATATCCTTAGCTAGTACCTGATGCAAGGAAACATATCCTTAGCTAGTGCCTGATGCAAGGAAACATATCTTTAGCTAAGTACCTGATGCAAGGAAACATATCTTTAGCTAAGTACCTGATACAAGGAAACATATCCTTAGCTAGTACCTGATACAAGGAAACATATCCTTAGCTAGTACCTGATGCAAGGAAACATATCCTTAGCTAGTACCTGATGCAAGAAAACATATCCTTAGCTAGTACCTGATGCAAGAAAACATATCCTTAGCTAGTACCTGATACAAGGAAACATATCCTTAGCTAGTACCTGATGCAAGGAAACATATCCTTAGCTAGTACCTGATGCAAGGAAACATATCCTTAGCTAGTACCTGATACAAGGAAACATATCCTTAGCTAGTACCTGATGCAAGGAAACATATCCTTAGCTAGTACCTGATGCAAGGAAACATATCCTTAGCTAGTACCTGATACAAGGAAACATATCCTTAGCTGGTACCTGATGCAAGAAAACATATCCTTAGCTAGTACCTGATGCAAGAAAACATATCCTTAGCTAGTACCTGATGCAAGGAAACATATCCTTAGCTAGTACCTGATACAAGGAAACATATCCTTAGCTAGTACCTGATGCAAGGAAACATATCCTTAGCTAGTACCTGATGCAAGGAAACATATCCTTAGCTAGTACCTGATACAAGGAAACATATCCTTAGCTAGTACCTGATACAAGGAAACATATCCTTAGCTAGTACCTGATGCAAGGAAACATATCCTTAGCTAGTACCTGATACAAGGAAACATATCCTTAGCTAGTACCTGATACAAGGAAACATATCCTTAGCTAGTACCTGATGCAAGGAAACATATCCTTAGCTAGTACCTGATACAAGGAAACATATCCTTAGCTAGTACCTGATACAAGGAAACATATCCTTAGCTAGTACCTGATGCAAGGAAACATATCCTTAGCTAGTACCTGATGCAAGGAAACATATCCTTAGCTAGTACCTGATACAAGGAAACATATCTTTAGCTAAGTACCTGATACAAGGAAACATATCCTTAGCTAGTACCTGATGCAAGGAAACATATCCTTAGCTAGTACCTGATGCAAGGAAACATATCCTTAGCTAGTACCTGATACAAGGAAACATATCCTTAGCTAGTACCTGATACAAGGAAACATATCCTTAGCTAGTACCTGATACAAGGAAACATATCCTTAGCTAGTACCTGATGCAAGGAAACATATCCTTAGCTAGTACCTGATGCAAGGAAACATATCCTTAGCTAGTACCTGATGCAAGGAAACATATCCTTAGCTAGTACCTGATACAAGGAAACATATCCTTAGCTAGTACCTGATACAAGGAAACATATCCTTAGCTAGTACCTGATACAAGGAAACATATCCTTAGCTAGTACCTGATACAAGGAAACATATCCTTAGCTAGTACCTGATACAAGGAAACATATCCTTAGCTAGTACCTGATGCAAGGAAACATATCCTTAGCTAGTACCTGATACAAGGAAACATATCCTTAGCTAGTACCTGATGCAAGGAAACATATCCTTAGCTAGTACCTGATACAAGGAAACATATCCTTAGCTAGTACCTGATGCAAGGAAACATATCCTTAGCTAGTACCTGATACAAGGAAACATATCCTTAGCTAGTACCTGATACAAGGAAACATATCCTTAGCTAGTACCTGATACAAGGAAACATATCCTTAGCTAGTACCTGATGCAAGGAAACATATCCTTAGCTAGTACCTGATGCAAGAAAACATATCCTTAGCTAGTACCTGATACAAGAAAACATATCCTTAGCTAGTACCTGATACAAGGAAACATATCCTTAGCTAGTACCTGATACAAGGAAACATATCCTTAGCTAGTACCTGATACAAGGAAACATATCCTTAGCTAGTACCTGATGCAAGGAAACATATCCTTAGCTAGTACCTGATGCAAGGAAACATATCCTTAGCTAGTACCTGATACAAGGAAACATATCTTTAGCTAGTACCTGATACAAGGAAACATATCCTTAGCTAGTACCTGATACAAGGAAACATATCCTTAGCTAGTACCTGATGCAAGGAAACATATCCTTAGCTAGTACCTGATGCAAGGAAACATATCCTTAGCTAGTACCTGATGCAAGGAAACATATCCTTAGCTAGTACCTGATACAAGGAAACATATCCTTAGCTAGTACCTGATACAAGGAAACATATCCTTAGCTAGTACCTGATACAAGGAAACATATCCTTAGCTAGTACCTGATGCAAGGAAACATATCCTTAGCTAGTACCTGATACGAGGAAACATATCCTTAGCTAGTACCTGATGCAAGGAAACATATCCTTAGCTAGTGCCTGATGCAAGAAAACATATCCTTAGCTAGTACCTGATACAAGGAAACATATCCTTAGCTAGTACCTGATACAAGGAAACATATCCTTAGCTAGTACCTGATACAAGGAAACATATCCTTAGCTAGTACCTGATGCAAGGAAACATATCCTTAGCTAGTACCTGATGCAAGGAAACATATCCTTAGCTAGTACCTGATGCAAGGAAACATATCCTTAGCTAGTACCTGATGCAAGGAAACATATCCTTAGCTAGTACCTGATACAAGAAAACATATCCTTAGCTAGTACCTGATACAAGGAAACATATCCTTAGCTAGTACCTGATACAAGGAAACATATCTTTAGCTAAGTACCTGATACAAGGAAACATATCCTTAGCTAGTACCTGATACAAGGAAACATATCCTTAGCTAGTACCTGATGCAAGAAAACATATCCTTAGCTAGTACCTGATGCAAGGAAACATATCCTTAGCTAGTACCTGATGCAAGGAAACATATCCTTAGCTAGTACCTGATACAAGGAAACATATCTTTAGCTAGTACCTGATGCAAGGAAACATATCCTTAGCTAGTACCTGATACAAGGAAACATATCCTTAGCTAGTACCTGATACAAGGAAACATATCCTTAGCTAGTACCTGATGCAAGGAAACATATCCTTAGCTAGTACCTGATACAAGGAAACATATCTTTAGCTAGTACCTGATACAAGGAAACATATCTTTAGCTAGTACCTGATACAAGGAAACATATCCTTAGCTAGTACCTGATGCAAGGAAACATATCCTTAGCTAGTACCTGATACAAGGAAACATATCCTTAGCTAGTACCTGATGCAAGGAAACATATCCTTAGCTAGTACCTGATGCAAGGAAACATATCCTTAGCTAGTACCTGATGCAAGGAAACATATCCTTAGCTAGTGCCTGATGCAAGGAAACATATCCTTAGCTAGTACCTGATACAAGGAAACATATCTTTAGCTAGTACCTGATACAAGGAAACATATCCTTAGCTAGTACCTGATGCAAGGAAACATATCCTTAGCTAGTACCTGATACAAGGAAACATATCCTTAGCTAGTACCTGATACAAGGAAACATATCCTTAGCTAGTACCTGATGCAAGGAAACATATCCTTAGCTAGTACCTGATGCAAAGAAACATATCCTTAGCTAGTACCTGATACAAGGAAACATATCCTTAGCTAGTACCTGATACAAGGAAACATATCCTTAGCTAGTACCTGATACAAGGAAACATATCCTTAGCTAGTACCTGATACAAGGAAACATATCCTTAGCTAGTACCTGATGCAAGGAAACATATCCTTAGCTAGTACCTGATACAAGGAAACATATCTTTAGCTAAGTACCTGATGCAAGAAAACATATCCTTAACTAGTACCTGATACAAGGAAACATATCCTTAGCTAGTACCTGATGCAAGGAAACATATCCTTAGCTAGTACCTGATACAAGAAAACATATCTTTAGCTAGTACCTGATGCAAGAAAACATATCCTTAGCTAGTACCTGATACAAGAAAACATATCCTTAGCTAGTACCTGATACAAGGAAACATATCCTTAGCTAGTACCTGATACAAGGAAACATATCCTTAGCTAGTACCTGATGCAAGGAAACATATCCTTAGCTAGTACCTGATGCAAGGAAACATATCCTTAGCTAGTACCTGATGCAAGGAAACATATCCTTAGCTAGTACCTGATACAAGAAAACATATCCTTAGCTAGTACCTGATGCAAGAAAACATATCCTTAGCTAGTACCTGATGCAAGGAAACATATCCTTAGCTAGTACCTGATGCAAGGAAACATATCCTTAGCTAGTACCTGATGCAAGAAAACATATCCTTAGCTAGTACCTGATGCAAGGAAACATATCCTTAGCTAGTACCTGATACAAGGAAACATATCCTTAGCTAGTACCTGATGCAAGGAAACATATCCTTAGCTAGTACCTGATGCAAGGAAACATATCCTTAGCTAGTACCTGATACAAGGAAACATATCCTTAGCTAGTACCTGATACAAGGAAACATATCCTTAGCTAGTACCTGATGCAAGGAAACATATCCTTAGCTAGTACCTGATGCAAGGAAACATATCCTTAGCTAGTACCTGATGCAAGGAAACATATCCTTAGCTAGTACCTGATACAAGAAAACATATCCTTAGCTAGTACCTGATGCAAGAAAACATATCCTTAGCTAGTACCTGATGCAAGGAAACATATCCTTAGCTAGTACCTGATGCAAGGAAACATATCCTTAGCTAGTACCTGATGCAAGAAAACATATCCTTAGCTAGTACCTGATGCAAGGAAACATATCCTTAGCTAGTACCTGATACAAGGAAACATATCCTTAGCTAGTACCTGATGCAAGGAAACATATCCTTAGCTAGTACCTGATACAAGGAAACATATCCTTAGCTAGTACCTGATACAAGGAAACATATCCTTAGCTAGTACCTGATACAAGGAAACATATCCTTAGCTAGTACCTGATGCAAGAAAACATATCCTTAGCTAGTACCTGATACAAGGAAACATATCCTTAGCTAGTACCTGATGCAAGGAAACATATCCTTAGCTAGTACCTGATGCAAGGAAACATATCCTTAGCTAGTACCTGATGCAAGGAAACATATCCTTAGCTAGTACCTGATGCAAGGAAACATATCCTTAGCTAGTACCTGATACAAGGAAACATATCCTTAGCTAGTACCTGATGCAAGGAAACATATCCTTAGCTAGTACCTGATGCAAGGAAACATATCCTTAGCTAGTACCTGATGCAAGGAAACATATCCTTAGCTAGTACCTGATGCAAGGAAACATATCCTTAGCTAGTACCTGATGCAAGGAAACATATCCTTAGCTAGTACCTAATACAAGGAAACATATCCTTAGCTAGTACCTGATACAAGGAAACATATCCTTAGCTAGTACCTGATACAAGGAAACATATCCTTAGCTAGTACCTGATACAAGGAAACATATCCTTAGCTAGTACCTGATGCAAGGAAACATATCCTTAGCTAGTACCTGATACAAGGAAACATATCCTTAGCTAGTACCTGATGCAAGGAAACATATCCTTAGCTAGTACCTGATACAAGGAAACATATCCTTAGCTAGTACCTGATACAAGGAAACATATCCTTAGCTAGTACCTGATACAAGGAAACATATCCTTAGCTAGTACCTGATGCAAGGAAACATATCCTTAGCTAGTACCTGATACAAGAAAACATATCCTTAGCTAGTACCTGATACAAGGAAACATATCCTTAGCTAGTACCTGATACAAGGAAACATATCCTTAGCTAGTACCTGATGCAAGGAAACATATGTTCCTTGGGCTGGTGTTTCAAGCGCCTGTGGTCTGACTCACTGCTAGTGTGAATCCGGTCCACATGAGTGGTCTGGTGGTTGCCATGGTTACCACGCTCGCCTTTGTGCGAATGCGTTCTGCCAGGCCAGTCTTCGTGTCGGAGTTTGGGGATTGGCGCCGCATTGCGCAGGGCGAAGAGCTCGTGTCCTCTTTCGAAAATGGCAAGGGGTCACTCCGGTGGGCCGTGGGCATGGCTCGTCTGTACCCTTGACCCCTCCCCACCCCACACTGGCGCGAAATGTCCTTCTGAAACTAGGAACTGGGAACATCCTTGAGCTTGGACCTGACTTATATTTGTTTGGCTGTACGATGGGTGAGATTTACCAGTTCTCTTCACTGAAGCATTCAAGGAGCATAAGGGGTCCGAAACATGTATCTCCAACTTCTTGATATCAAGAATTGAATTGTTGATATGAAGAAATCAATTCTTGATATCAACCATTAATGAATAAATGTTAGGATGGTCCGCCATAGGTTTCCCCCGTCCCTGATGCAGTTGGTAACGCACTAGAACGCATATGATGTGAGGCCTGTTTTAACCCATTCATCCTTTATAGTCGCGCGAGATTCCTTAGCCCAGTGCAGCCCTTGTGTGCACAACGGTGGCATAAAACACCCAATTCATGTTCATTTCGCCGCCCAGCCTATGACCTGAGGACCCTAGTAATATACAACGACTCCTCATGGTGTGGGTGAGGGTGGCTGGGTGGGTGTAGTGGCGACGACATGGGTGCCACGACTCCTCATGGTGTGGGTGAGGGTGGCTGGGTGGGTGTAGTGGCGACGACATGGGTGCCACGACTCCTCATGGTGTGGGTGAGGGTGGCTGGGTGGGTGTAGTGGCGACGACATGGGTGCCACGACTCCTCATGGTGTGGGTGAGGGTGGCTGGGTGGGTGTAGTGGCGACGACATGGGTGCCACGACTCCTCATGGTGTGGGTGAGGGTGGCTGGGTGGGTGTAGTGGCGACGACATGGGTGCCACGACTCCTCATGGTGTGGGTGAGGGTGGCTGGGTGGGTGTAGTGGCGACGACATGGGTGCCACGACTCCTCATGGTGTGGGTGAGGGTGGCTGGGTGGGTGTAGTGGCGACGACATGGGTGCCACGACTCCTCATGGTGTGGGTGAGGGTGGCTGGGTGGGTGTAGTGGCGACGACATGGGTGCCACGACTCCTCATGGTGTGGGTGAGGGTGGCTGGGTGGGTGTAGTGGCGACGACATGGGTGCCACGACTCCTCATGGTGTGGGTGAGGGTGGCTGGGTGGGTGTAGTGGCGACGACATGGGTGCCACGACTCCTCATGGTGTGGGTGAGGGTGGCTGGGTGGGTGTAGTGGCGACGACATGGGTGCCACGACTCCTCATGGTGTGGGTGAGGGTGGCTGGGTGGGTGTAGTGGCGACGACATGGGTGCCACGACTCCTCATGGTGTGGGTGAGGGTGGCTGGGTGGGTGTAGTGGCGACGACATGGGTGCCACGACTCCTCATGGTGTGGGTGAGGGTGGCTGGGTGGGTGTAGTGGCGACGACATGGGTGCCACGACTCCTCATGGTGTGGGTGAGGGTGGCTGGGTGGGTGTAGTGGCGACGACATGGGTGCCACGACTCCTCATGGTGTGGGTGAGGGTGGCTGGGTGGGTGTAGTGGCGACGACATGGGTGCCACGACTCCTCATGGTGTGGGTGAGGGTGGCTGGGTGGGTGTAGTGGCGACGACATGGGTGTCACGACTCCTCATGGTGTGGGTGAGGGTGGCTGGGTGGGTGTAGTGGCGACGACATGGGTGCCACGACTCCTCATGGTGTGGGTGAGGGTGGCTGGGTGGGTGTAGTGGCGACGACATGGGTGCCACGACTCCTCATGGTGTGGGTGAGGGTGGCTGGGTGGGTGTAGTGGCGACGACATGGGTGCCACGACTCCTCATGGTGTGGGTGAGGGTGGCTGGGTGGGTGTAGTGGCGACGACATGGGTGCCACGACTCCTCATGGTGTGGGTGAGGGTGGCTGGGTGGGTGTAGTGGCGACGACATGGGTGCCACGACTCCTCATGGTGTGGGTGAGGGTGGCTGGGTGGGTGTAGTGGCGACGACATGGGTGCCACGACTCCTCATGGTGTGGGTGAGGGTGGCTGGGTGGGTGTAGTGGCGACGACATGGGTGCCACGACTCCTCATGGTGTGGGTGAGGGTGGCTGGGTGGGTGTAGTGGCGACGACATGGGTGCCACGACTCCTCATGGTGTGGGTGAGGGTGGCTGGGTGGGTGTAGTGGCGACGACATGGGTGCCACGACTCCTCATGGTGTGGGTGAGGGTGGCTGGGTGGGTGTAGTGGCGACGACATGGGTGCCACGACTCCTCATGACGTGGGTGAGGGTGGCTGGGTGGGTGTAGTGGCGACGACATGGGTGCCACGACTCCTCATGGTGTGGGTGAGGGTGGCTGGGTGGGTGTAGTGGCGACGACATGGGTGCCACGACTCCTCATGGTGTGGGTGAGGGTGGCTGGGTGGGTGTAGTGGCGACGACATGGGTGCCACGACTCCTCATGGTGTGGGTGAGGGTGGCTGGGTGGGTGTAGTGGCGACGACATGGGTGCCACGACTCCTCATGGTGTGGGTGAGGGTGGCTGGGTGGGTGTAGTGGCGACGACATGGGTGCCACGACTCCTCATGGTGTGGGTGAGGGTGGCTGGGTGGGTGTAGTGGCGACGACATGGGTGCCACGACTCCTCATGGTGTGGGTGAGGGTGGCTGGGTGGGTGTAGTGGCGACGACATGGGTGCCACGACTCCTCATGGTGTGGGTGAGGGTGGCTGGGTGGGTGTAGTGGCGACGACATGGGTGCCACGACTCCTCATGGTGTGGGTGAGGGTGGCTGGGTGGGTGTAGTGGCGACGACATGGGTGCCACGACTCCTCATGGTGTGGGTGAGGGTGGCTGTGTGGGTGTAGTGGCGACGACATGGGTGCCACGACTCCTCATGGTGTGGGTGAGGGTGGCTGGGTGGGTGTAGTGGCGACGACATGGGTGCCACGACTCCTCATGGTGTGGGTGAGGGTGACTGGGTGGGTGTAGTGGCGACGACATGGGTGCCACGACTCCTCATGGTGTGGGTGAGGGTGACTGGGTGGGTGTAGTGGCGACGACATGGGTGCCACGACTCCTCATGGTGTGGGTGAGGGTGGCTGGGTGGGTGTAGTGGCGACGACATGGGTGCCACGACTCCTCATGGTGTGGGTGAGGGTGGCTGGGTGGGTGTAGTGGCGACGACATGGGTGCCACGACTCCTCATGGTGTGGGTGAGGGTGACTGGGTGGGTGTAGTGGCGACGACATGGGTGCCACGACTCCTCATGGTGTGGGTGAGGGTGGCTGGGTGGGTGTAGTGGCGACGACATGGGTGCCACGACTCCTCATGGTGTGGGTGAGGGTGGCTGGGTGGGTGTAGTGGCGACGACATGGGTGCCACGACTCCTCATGGTGTGGGTGAGGGTGGCTGGGTGGGTGTAGTGGCGACGACATGGGTGCCACGACTCCTCATGGTGTGGGTGAGGGTGGCTGGGTGGGTGTAGTGGCGACGACATGGGTGCCACGACTCCTCATGGTGTGGGTGAGGGTGGCTGGGTGGGTGTAGTGGCGACGACATGGGTGCCACGACTCCTCATGGTGTGGGTGAGGGTGGCTGGGTGGGTGTAGTGGCGACGACATGGGTGCCACGACTCCTCATGGTGTGGGTGAGGGTGGCTGGGTGGGTGTAGTGGCGACGACATGGGTGCCACGACTCCTCATGGTGTGGGTGAGGGTGGCTGGGTGGGTGTAGTGGCGACGACATGGGTGCTTTCATTCCGCGTTATCGACTTGTAGCCTCTTGTGTGCCTTGAGATGAAGCTGCCCTCGGTTTGAGCGTATGGGTGGTGGTCGGGGGGGGGGGGGGGAGGGTGTAGGGGGGCGGGGAGCGGGTACATTAAACGGCCAGGCCCGGACGACGGGGCCGGGCCAACAAACCTGAGTTGCGAGCGTTGATTTCTGGCGCACTGTTTGTTTTGTTTTTTTGGTTTACACCCGGCGAAGTCTTTAACGCTCACTGTTTGTGCGTTAAGTGCCGGTGCAATGAAGGGTTAATGAACCCCAAGTCGAGGCAGTCAGGCTCTCTGATCAGCGCAGACGGGGACTGGATGGGGTAACGGCTGGTCACACATCTGGACAGCTGTCGCCTTTCACCGCGGTACAAGGCCATCCGGGCAGAGAGGGGTGCGTCTTACGGAAATAGAAATGACATGGAATATCGGTGTTTTAGGCCACTGTTCTGCACATGAAGGCTACACTTGGCGGATAAATATCCCAAGATAAACCAATGATGTTGGATGAAACGTACCCCCGGTCAGGGTTCGAACCCATGACCAATTGATCTGGCTGCTTACCAACTGAACCAGGGAAGCTTCCCTCGTCGTATGGATACTTCAGTGAGTGTCTTTTTTGTTTGCGATTTTCTTTTCTCACTGTCATTTTATAACACGTGTTCGTGTTTATCATGGACTATAGTCGAGCCGAAGGAGAGGCCATTGTAGATCTGAGCTCACTCCAGGCCATTGTAGATCAGAGATCACTCCAGGCCATTGTAGATCAGAGATCACTCCAGGCCATTGCAGATCTGAGATCACTCCAGGCCATTGTAGATCAGAAATCACTCCAGGCCATTGTAGATCTGAGTTCACTCCAGGCCATTGTAGATCCAAAATCACTCCAGGCCATTGTAGATCTGAGTTCACTCCAGGCCATTGCAGATCTGAGATCACTCCAGGCCATTGTAGATCAGAAATCACTCCAGGCCATTGTAGATCTGAGTTCACTCCAGGCCATTGTAGATCTGAGATCACTCCAGGCCATTGTATATCCAAGTTCACTCCAGGCCATTGTAGAATCCGAGATCACTTCAGGCCATTGTAGATCAGAGTTCACTCCAGGCCATGGTAGATCTGAGTTCACTCCAGGCCATTGTAGATCTGAGTTCACTCCAGGCCATTGCATATCTGAGTTCACTCCAGGCCATTGTAGATCAGAGTTCACTCCAGGCCATTGTAGATCAGAGTTCACTCCAGGCCATTGTAGATC
Source organism: Arenicola marina (assembly GCA_964019135.1). Classification (NCBI taxonomy): domain Eukaryota; kingdom Metazoa; phylum Annelida; class Polychaeta; family Arenicolidae; genus Arenicola; species Arenicola marina. The sequence goes on along the minus strand of OZ025253.1, from coordinate 40,258,920 downwards.
AGAGTTCACTCCAGGCCATTGTAGATCAGAGTTCACTCCAGGCCATTGTAGATCAGAGTTCACTCCAGGTCACTCTAGAATCCAAGTTCACTCCAGGCCATTGTAGAATTCAAGGTCACTCCAGGCCATTGTAGATCAGAGTTCACTCCAGGCCATTGTAGATCTGAGTTCACTCCAGGCCATTGTGAAATCCGAGTTCCCTCCAAGCAATTTCACTCCAGGCCATTATAGATCTGAGTTCACTCCAGGCCATCACTCCAGGCCATTGTATACCTGAGTTCACTTGAGGCCATTGTAGAATCGGAGTTGACAGCATGCCAACAAAAAAATGGAAGCACTGAAGACCTCCGCCATGATTTGCCGCCAGTGGTCGCATAATTGCTTGGCGTGGTGTGTGAGCCAATTTAAGTCCCGCAGAAGCCGCTGTTTACTATGTGCCAAGTGTGGTTCCTGCCTTTCCAGGGAACCTTCTTAATGTATAATGGTAGTTAGTAGTTATCATTGTGCTACCTGCCCATGGCAACCATTAGCCTATTGGTCTCCGTAACGACGACGACCGAGGAACTGGACGTATACCGCATACAACCTTATTAATGCATTAGTTGTCCTGGCTTCCGAAAACACCCGACGTACTGAATATTACATTAATACACACGACAGGACTTAAGCACCGCGGGGACGAGTGGATGACCTATAAGGTAGATGCGCAGGGACCTCCATACCGGGTCTCCCAATGGGTCGCCTTGGGGCATGTGTGCAGCGGCCGGTAGTGTTTGTTGTGGTTGGCTTGGAGCCTAATAGCCTGCCCTTGGCTCCCCACCTTCCCTTGGCGTCCCTCCTTCCCTTGGCTTCCCACCTTCCCTTGGCGTCCCTCCTTCCCTTGGCTTCCCACCTTCCCTTGGCTTCCCTCCTTCCCTTGGCTTCCCTCCTTCCCTTGGCTTCCCTCCTTCCCTTGGCTTCCCTCCTTCCCTTGGCTTCCCACCTTCCCTTGGCTTTCCTCCTTCCCTTGGCTTCCCTCCTTCCCTTGGCTTCCCACCTTCCCTTGGCTTCCCTCCTTCCCTTGCCTTCCCTCCTTCCCTTGGCTTCCCTCCTTCTCTTGGCTTCCCTGCTTCCCTTGGCTTCCCTCCTTCCCTTGGCTCCCCACCTTCCCTTGGCGTCCCTCCTTCCCTTGGCTTCCCACCTTCCCTTGGCTTCCCTCCTTCCCTTGGCTTCCCTCCTTCCCTTGGCTTCCCTCCTTCCCTTGGCTTCCCTCCTTCCCTTGGCTTCCCTCCTTCCCTTGGCTTCCCACCTTCCCTTGGCTTCCCTCCTTCCCTTGGCGTCCCTCCTTCCCTTGGCTCCCCACCTTCCCTTGGCGTCCCTCCTTCCCTTGGCTTCCCACCTTCCCTTGGCTTCCCTCCTTCCCTTGGCTTCCCTCCTTCTCTTGGCTTCACTGCTTCCCTTGGCTTCCCTCCTTCCCTTGGCTCCCCACCTTCCCTTGGCGTCCCTCCTTCCCTTGGCTTCCCACCTTCCCTTGGCTTCCCTCCTTCCCTTGGCTTCCCTCCTTCCCTTGGCTTCCCTCCTTCCCTTGGCTTCCCTCCTTCCCTTGGCTTCCCTCCTTCCCTTGGCTTCCCACCTTCCCTTGGCTTCCCTCCTTCCCTTGGCGTCCCTCCTTCCCTTGGCTCCCCACCTTCCCTTGGCGTCCCTCCTTCCCTTGGCTTCCCACCTTCCCTTGGCTTCCCTCCTTCCCTTGGCTTCCCTCCTTCTCTTGGCTTCCCTGCTTCCCTTGGCTTCCCTCCTTCCCTTGGCTCCCCACCTTCCCTTGGCGTCCCTCCTTCCCTTGGCTTCCCACCTTCCCTTGGCTTCCCTCCTTCCCTTGGCGTCCCTCCTTCCCTTGGCTCCCCACCTTCCCTTGGCGTCCCTCCTTCCCTTGGCTTCCCACCTTCCCTTGGCTTCCCTCCTTCCCTTGGCTTCCCTCCTTCTCTTGGCTTCCCTGCTTCCCTTGGCTTCCCTGCTTCCCTTGGCTTCCCTTCTTCCCTTGGCTTCCCTTCTTCCCTTGGCTTCCCTTCTTCCCTTGGCTTCCCTTCTTCCCTTTGCTTCACTTCTTCCCTTAGTGCCCCTAACGTCATGTTCTTCCCCCTCGCCCCCCTCACTTAGCGTCCATCCCTCCCGTACCTTCCCTCCTTTGACTTTCCATCTGCACCCCCCCCCCCCTTTCCATTGGTTCTCCATCCCTTAGCACCCCTCCCTCCCTAGCCCCCCCCCCCCCATCTCCTTTGACTTTCAAGATTGGCATTCAAATCTAAGATATTCAGTCGCTAGGATAGCATCCCTCCCTCCCTTGTGTCCCCCCCCCCCCCCTTCCTTGGATTCTTTTCATCCCTTAGCATCTCTCCCCTCCCTTGGCATCCCTGTTTCTCTTGGCCCCCCGCCCTCCCCCCGCCCCTCCCCTTGGCCGTCCTCCCCGGCCCGCTGCTGTGGCGGCGGGCGGCCTGGGGTGGGGCGTCATTGTAGGGCCCCAGAGGGGCTTTTTCGACACGGCGACACGGCGAGATTTTAAAATCGACAACGCAACATTGGGGTTGTCTTAGAATCGACATGCGACATAAGACTTAGCGACACGGCGACATGGAACTTTTCTTAAAATCGACACGCGACATGGCTACCCCCCCCTCAGGGGCCCTCATTGTGGGCGCGGTCGGATCGATACGTCGACCGCGGCGCCGCCTGGCGGGTGGGGCGACCCAGTAAACCGTGGAGACTTTTCCGGGAAAACGAGGCGAACTTCTTGGTGAACGTCTGACTGACGGCCGGCTGAGCATCCAATGACATGCCATCCCGTTTGGTCGGTGACCGAAGAGGCGGGGAGGGAGGGGGGGGGGGGGGAGGGGCGGGACGGACCACTCTCGCTGGTTGTTCTCGACGCGGCCGCTGGGCTGCGCTGTGATGTGCTGTGCTGCGAGAAGGGGTCAGGGGGAAATAGGCTATAGCCGTTGCCATGGCGACTCTTCCGGCTGAAATGATCACGATATGCACGCGCGCGAGGTCGCTGGCCAGGTAAGACCTGTCAGCGGTCTGCGGCGCTTCTACCTCTCTGAAGGTCAGGTCATGTTGAAGCTGACCTGAAGGATACACGGGGAGTTGACGGGGTGGGGGGTGGGGTGGGTGGGATCGTAACCCGGTCGTAGGGGTTTGGACGGTACTTCCCAACGAGGGCGGGGGAGGGGGCGGGGTGGGGCGTGGGCGGCGGCTCCTGGCTCAGTTGGTAAGCGGGCTGAGCCGCAGACCCAACAGGTCGTGGGTTCGAATCTTAGTGCCTGCATATGGGGCCGGCGCGATAACTCAGTGGGTTAGAGCGCTCGCATTGAGTGTTCTGGTCACCTGAGAGTCTAACGGGCACGTGGATCGGTGGTTCGAGCCCCGCTGTAGTCATGGCTGTGTGGTTGCAGGATAAAATCCCATGTCTTTCTTCGCAAAGAGTAGGGGGTTACCCCCGCCGGACATGGCTCCATTCTCCCTCCCTTCTTCCATTGACGCGATATGACCAAAAGTGGTTAAGCGTCCTCAATAAACAATGGCATATGGCATGGCATGTGTCATCCACCCGCCCATTTATTGGCCACGGGGGCGGGTGGGGGGTGGGGGGGGGGGTTATTGGGCCCAATTTGGCGTTCGTGGATACAAAAGTGGCTTTAACCGGCGCGTTTTCAGTGTCTAGTACCACGGAGTCTCGGCCAAAGTCGCCCGGAAATGTCCTTTTTTTTTCTTCTCAGTCTGGAGTATCTGAGCAACATCGCCCCGCGTACCACAAGGGGGTGGGGTGGGTACGTACGTTGGGATCGTGAGGAGGAAGGGAATTGGGATAAGGATGGAGGGGAGTGTGGTATGACACTTGTGGTGAGAGACATTTGTGGGGAGTGTGGTTAGGGTGGGGAGTGAGGCGAAAGTGGGTGGGGTGGTGTGGGGTGGGGTGGCGTGGGGTGGGGTGGGGTGGGGTGGGGTGATGTAATGTAGTGTGGTGTCGGGGTGAGTGTGTTGGAGTGGGTGCGAAGGGGGCGGTGCTTACAGATCCGTTGCATCGACCAGACTTGAAGACAGAAGGGTTGTAAGTGGTTTGGCCTCTCGCTTTTGGTGGTGACCGGGTGGTTAGGAGTGGGTGGTAGTCGGGGTGAAGGCGATGCTAGGGTTGCCAGGGTCCTCACCAACCCCCACCCTTCGCTCTGTCTCCCACCCCACCCCCCACCGGGGCCCTGAGCTCCCTCGTGTCGAGGACCGTGAGTGGATTCAAGAGGGAAGCGGCCTCCGCTATAGTTCCCCCCTCCCTCCCCTCTCCCCCTCCCCTCCGCCCCCCCCCTCTCCCCCCTCCCTCCCCGAGTGGGGGGGGGGGAGTGAAGTGGGTCCGGGCGTCGCCCCCCTGTTCAGCCTCCCTCTCTGATATCGCTGGTGAAAGGTCGTGGCTGTCACCAGCTCACCCCGTGACGTCATTGTCTCCACGACTGTTATACTGGTGCTCCAGGCTGAATGGCCCACTGGGCGTGTTGTATGTTACACTGTGTTCAAACGTGACCCACAGGGCGTGTTGTGTGTTACACCGTGTTCAAACATGACCCACAGGGCGTGTTGTATGTTACACCGTGTTCAAACATGACGAAAGCGACCTAGAACACCAATGCCTTTCAAATTCATGGATAAAATCGTTTTACGGCCTTGGCTTGCAGAAGGATCCTTTGAGGCCAAAGTAAATGCCGTTTTCGCCGCCCCGAGCGACCTTGGGTGGCCGATGCCGTGCACGTGGGGTTATATTAGTCCTTATCGCGCACGTGTGTGTGTTGTTATTGGAGACCCACAGTTGCGGGAGTTGTGGCCATAAATCTCTGGCATGCTAGGAAAGGCGCGTTTTTGACGGGTGCGTTCTCCGCATGGGTTTCGGTGCGTGTTTCACTGGAAGAGGCCCGGGGAGCACTGGGGTAGGAGGTGCGGGGTGAGTGTGGGGTTGTGTGTTGGAATGGGGGGTGTCGGGGTTCGGTGTTGAGTGTGAGGTGTGAGGGGGGGGGGTGGAGGGAAGGTGCGGTGTGGAGTGGGGGGGGGGGGTGGGGGTTGGCGTGCAGGGTGTTGGTGGGTGGGTGGTCCGGGGTGGGAGGCTTGGGTGGGGACACCCGGGGTGAGAGGTGTGGGTCTAGGAGGCGTGCCTGGGGGAGTGGGGGGTTATTGTGGGGTGAAAGCTGAGAGGAGGGGGTCCAGGGTGCAGTTACAGGGGCGGTGGTGGGGTGGGAAGCGTGGACTAGAGTATATGGGGGGGGGGACGTCTGGGCTGGAGAGTACAATGCGAAAATATGGGTTTCGGTGAAGGAGGGGGGGGGGGGGTAGTGTGCTGCCGGAGGGGGCGTCCCAGACGGCAAGTGGTGGAGGGGGGTCCATCTCGTTTGGGCTACGGTCAGGAGCAGAGTCCGTCCAGGGTGACGGGCAGTCAGTCTGGAGCCGGTAGCTGCGGAGATCCGGAAAGAGCTCACGAGCCTCCAAAAGCCGGAACGGCGGCTGGATCGGGACGGGGAGTTGGAAGGGTTTGGGGGCAGGGACCAGGGCGGGGCGGGAAACAGGGCGGGGCAGGGACCAGGGCGAGTCGGGGGCGGGCACCAGGGCGGGCGGGGCGGGCACCAGGGCGAACGGGGCGGGCACCAGGGCGGGGCAGGGACCAGGGCGGGGCAGGGACCAGGGCGGGCAGGGACCAGGGCGGGCGGGGCAGGCACCAGGGCGGGGCAGGGACCAGGGCGGGGCAGGGACCAGGGCGGGGCAGGGACCAGGGCGGGGCGGGCACCAGGGCGGGCGGGGCGGAGACCAGGGCGGGGGCAGGGACCAGGGCCGGGGCAGGGACCAGGGCGGGGCAGGGACCAGGGCGGGGCAGGGACCAGGGCGGGCGGGGCAGGCACCAGGGCGGGGCAGGACCAGGGCGGGGCAGGGACCCAGGGCGGGGCAGGGACCAGACCAGGGCGGGGCAGGGACCAGGGCGGGGCGGGCACCAGGGCGGGCGGGGCGGAGACCAGGGCGGGGCAGGGACCAGGGCGGGGCAGGGACCAGGGCGGGGCAGGGACCAGGGCGGGGCAAGGACCAGGGCGGGGCGGGGCAGAGACCAGGGCGGGGCGGAGACCAGGGCGGGGGCAGGGACCAGGGCGAGGCAGGGACCAGGGCGGGGCAGGGACCAGGGCGGGGCAGGGACCAGGCGGGCGGGCACCAGGCGGGCGGGCGGGCACCAGGGCGGGCGGGGCGGAGACCAGGGCGGGGCAGGGACCAGGGCGGGCAGGGACCAGGGCGGGGCAGGGACCAGGGCGGGGCAGGGACCAGGGCGGGCGGGGCAGGCACCAGGGCGGGGCAGGCACCAGGGCGGGGCAGGGACCAGGGCAAGGCAGGGACCAGGGGCGGGGCAGGGACCAGGGCGGGGCAGGGACCAGGGCGGGCGGGGGCAGGCACCAGGGCGGGGCAGGGACCAGGGCGGGGCAGGGACCAGGGCGAGTCGGGGCGGGCACCAGGGCGGGCGGGGCGGAGACCAGGGCGGGGCAGGGACCAGGGCGGGGCAAGGACCAGGGCGGTGCGGGGCAGAGACCAGGGCGGGGCGGAGACCAGGGCGGGGCAGGGACCAGGGCGGGGCAGGGACCAGGGTGGGGCAGGGACCAGGGCGGGGCAGGGACCAGGGCGGGGCAGGGACCAGGGCGAGGCAGGGACCAGGGCGGCGGCAGGGACCAGGGCGGGGCAGGACCAGGGCGGGGCAGGGACCAGGGCGGGGCAGGGACCAGGGCGGGGCAGGGACCAGGGCGGGGCAGGGACCAGGGCGGGGCAGGGACCAGGGCGGGGCAGGGACCAGGGCCGGGCAGGGACCAGGGCGGGG
>OZ025253.1:40169908-40251864 GCA_964019135.1 Arenicola marina | reverse complement strand
GGGGATGGGGGGTGGGCGGAAGGGGGGACCATGGTAGTTGTTGTATCTGTGGGCGTGGGTGGAGACGATCGGGGTGGGAGGTGGGCGGTGAGGATGGGGGTGGGGGTGGGTGGTGAGGATGGGGGTGGGGTGGGGGGCGGGTCATGACCATCTCTTTGCGCCCCGTGGCTTTAACCCCTCACGTTACACCCCACATCCCTCACGTCACACCCCACACCCCTCGCGTTACACCTCACACCCCTCACGTTACACCCCACACCCCTCATGTACACCTCACACCCCTCGCGCTACACCCCACACCCCTCACGTTACACCCCACACCCCTCACGTATACCCCACACCCATCACGTTACACCCCATACCCCTCACGTTACACCCCACACCCCTCACGTTACACCCCACACCCCTTACGTTACACTTCACACCCCTCACGTTACACCCCCCACCCCTCACATTATACCCCCCACCCCTCACATTATACCCCACACCCCTCACGTTACACCCCACACCCCTCACGTTACACCCCACACGTTACACTTCACACCCCTTACGTTACACCCCACATCCCTCACGTTACACTTCACACCCCTCAAGTTACACTTCACATCCCTCACGTTACATTTCACACCCCTCACGTTACACCCCACACCCCTCACGTTACACCCTACACCCCTCACGTTACACCCCACACCCCTCGCGTCTCTCGCGCGCGCCTATCGCGAGCGTGCGTCTCCCACGTATCTCTCGCATATTTCTGGCGTGTCTCCCTTGCGCGTCTCTCTCGCGCCTCTCGCGAGCGTCTCGCGAGTGTCTCTCGCGCGTCTCTCTCGCGCGTCTATCGTCCAGCTAACACTCAATCAGTAACACGAACGGCACCCACTGACCCGATCCAACCTCTCCGACACCCCACCCAATGACACGCCTGTCACCATGACGACCTTGACCTTGACCTTAGCGGTGGTTGGCCTCATATCCGGCGCACGTGACTGTGACATGAAGAACTCGACGGCGTGTCCATATCACGTGACGTAGCCGGGAAGTCACGTCCGGGTATGTCCGGGTCACGTGGTAAAGTCAAGCTACACGTGGCACCGCAGGACGGGGCGGGAAGGGGTGGGGGAATGGAGGGGTGAATGGGGAGGGGGGCGGGGGTGGCTTACCATACTCCTGTTGAGGTTGGTTTTGTTGGCCGCCTGATGAACCGATGCAAGAAACACTGAACGATCACGTTCTAGGGGTCAAAGTTTAACAGGCGCCACGTCCTGGGTGACCCTGTAACCCCTCTCACACCCACCCAAGTGATGCACGAGAAACGCTGGCGGGCGGGGAAGGGGGGGGGGGGAGTGGGGGGGAGAGAGTTGGTGAGGGGTGAGTACTGGGTGGGTGGGATTTGTTTGGGAGGGCGGCAAAAGTTGGAGCAGAGGTGAGGTGGGAAAGAGGGGGGTGGGGGGGGGGGCACAACCCGGAAAGGGTGCGGTGGGACGGGGGGTGGGTTAGGGCAGTCGGAAGATAAGATCAGATCTATCGCAGGGCACATACAAGTCCACAATATCTAATTAAGAAATGCGGGTGAAAAAATATTACGTCTAGCACGTGGGCGAGAAGCGAACCAGCCAGCCCGCCAGTTGTTACCCACCCAGCTAGCGAGAGCCCCCCCCCCCCACCGGCTGTACAGCCGTGGTGTCGGTGCCTGCTTAATATTACATGTCTTGTGGACGGCCCAGATGGGAGGCTTCCAGAGCCTTGGGGTCTATCCATCACTGTCATACTGACCTGGGACCGCGTGTCATGGCAGAGTCAGGTCAGGACAGTTCATCGGGATCAGTGTCAATGGCGGGGGGCGGGCGGGCGGGTGGCCTGGCTTGGTGGAGGGGGGTAAGAAGAGTTCCCATTCCCTGGAGGTGGAGCTCTGTGAAGGCCGTTCCTGTCGGCCGGCGGGACAGGCCGGGTGGAGTTGGGGACGGCAAATTTCATTCTTAAAAATGGCCAAATCAGATAGCAACACTACCATTTGCACGAATGAAATGTAAAAAATAAGGAGCTTTGCGTAATTCACCAAGCCAAATACTCAGTGTACCATTTTCATATAGTGATAACTAAGAGCGAACTCGTCCCTTTGTTCACTCGATAAGGTGCGTTATTAGGCCCAGGCTGGGTCCCCGGCACTGATCCCGAGCGCATTTGTCTGATCAATTTGCGCTGCGCCGCCCTGGCGGGCAAGACAGTGCGAATGCGCTGCCCCTAGCGGAGAGAGTCGACACGACAAAACACGAGAGTGGGGGTGCTGGGGACGGTGCCGGCTGGGGACGGTGCCGGAGTCTTACCTTAGAGAGATGTAGGTCACCGGGGTGCCGGAGTCTTACCTTAGGGAGATGTAGGTCACCGGGGTGCCGGAGTCTTACCTTAGAGAGATGTAGGTCACCGGGGTGCCGGAGTCTTACCTTAGAGAGATGTAGGTCACCGGGGTGCCGGAGTCTTACCTTAGAGAGATGTAGGTCACCGGGGTGCCGGAGTCTTACCTTAGAGAGATGTAGGTCACCGGGGTGCCGGAGTCTTACCTTAGAGAGATGTAGGTCCCCGCTGTAGGCTGGTACCTCTGCCTTCACACCCAGTCGTCCTGCCAGCCATCACTCATCGTAACGCTAACAGCGACATCTACCAAGAGAATGACACGCCATAAGGTCAACTTAAAGAAAAAAAATCAACATTTTAAACCATTAAATAGACACGATGCATTCGATTAAAGCAATATCTTCTGTAATGATTATATTACAATCTCTTCTCATGTCAAATATTCTGTCTTGATTTTCGACCACGGCTGGCTATCACGTCCGCGCGTGATAAACTCGTCCGCCCCCTTTTTTTTTAAATTGTTGTTTACAGAGATATCAAGCATACATGCATAATAATTTTGAGATACTTTTAGTCTTGATTCTAAAAGGTAAAAAAATCTAAGATGGCGCATGTAAGCAGGCTACTTTAAACCAAACCATTGGCTCGGGGTGTTTTTGCACTATACCGGGCGCGTCTCGCGCGGGAACGTGTGTGGCGCTCGTTACTTTCTGACGTCATTGATATGGATCACGCACATATGGTTCAAACCCATGCCCCTGTAGCTCAGCCTAATGACGATGATGAGGAAGATAATGATGAAGATGATGTTTACGACAACGATGATGACGATGATGAAGCTGTTGATGACGATGATGACGATGATGATGATGATGATGGACAGGTCATTTAGGCCACCATTATGCACACACATGAACTAAGCCGGCCCAAGAAATCCATGCCGTGACAGTGAGAAAAAAGGGGGCAAGTAAACAGGTGGTATAAACACCTGTTAACAGTCGAGTTTCTCTATCCTGGCACCTGAATCTCTCCCCAGCCCCTAACCTACACCTTCCCCCTCCCCCAAGGCCACTCGCTCAGTGTGTTAGGGCGCTCCCAATGAACACTCTGACCACCCAGAACCCTAACGGCACGTGGATCGCTGGTTCGAGCCCCGCTGTGGCCATGTCTGTGTGGTCGCCGGATACAGATCCCACGTCCTTCTTCGCAAAGAGTAAGGGGTTACCCCTGGGGACATGGCTCCATTCTCCCTTCCTTCTCCCATTGACGCGATTTGACCAACAGTGGTTTAAGGGTCCTGAATATACACCCCCCCCCATCCTGCACCACCTACTCCTAACCCTAGCGCCCCCCTCGACCGCAGTATCTACCCTTACCGCCCCCCCCCCCTCTACCCCACTGCACCCCTTGCCTCCCCCCGCCTGCGACCTCTAACCCACGCCATCCCCCCATCCCCCTTCCATTTTACGCACCCCCTTTACTCACTCAGCCCCCCCCCACCCACACCCCCCGTAACCCCCCACGAGGAAAAGCGGTCGGATATTATTAAACCCGCGGTCCAGTTGGCGCAATCCCAACGGATCGATCAGGAAATCAACAAAGTGACCCAGTTACTGTAAGCCTGTTCCATCACATCACTCAGCAGGTGGCAACACTAAAAGTTGGAATATACGGGCATAAAATGTCGATAACTGAAAGCACTCGAGGTCCATTCACGTCACCATATAAACACAACGCAACGCAACGACGCAAAAGACATGATTGTCCCAAGCTTGAAAGCCACGTCTCAGTGAGCCCGCCAGGTAGACTAGAGGATACGTGTTGTCTCAATCAGCCCGCCAGGTAGACTAGAGGATACGTGTTGTCTCAATCAGTCCGCCTGGTAGACTAGAGGATACGTGTTGTCTCAATCAGCCCGCCAGGTAGACTAGAGGATACGTGTTGTCTCAATCAGCCCACCAGGTAGACTAGAGGATACGCGCTGTCTCAATCAGCCCGCCAGGTAGACTAGAGGATACGTGTTGTCTCAATCAGTCCGCCAGGTAGACTAGAGGTTACGTGTTGTCTCAATCAGCCCGCCAGGTAGACTAGAGGATACGTGTTGTCTCAATCAGTCCGCCTGGTAGACTAGAGGATACGTGTTGTCTCAATCAGCCCGCCAGGTAGACTAGAGGATACGTGTTGCCTCAATCAGTCCGCCTGGTAGACTAGAGGATACGTGTTGTCTCAATCAGCCCGCCAGGTAGACTAGAGGATACGTGTTGTCTCAATCAGCCCGCCAGGTAGACTAGAGGATACGTGTTGCCTCAATCAGTCCGCCTGGTAGACTAGAGGATACGTGTTGTCTCAATCAGCCCGCCAGGTAGACTAGAGGATACGTGTTGCCTCAATCAGTCCGCCTGGTAGACTAGAGGATACGTGTTGCCTCAATCAGTCCGCCTGGTAGACTAGAGGATACGTGTTGTCTCAATCAGCCCGCCAGGTAGACTAGAGGATACGTGTTGTCTCAATCAGCCCGCCAGGTAGACTAGAGGATACGTGTTGCCTCAATCAGTCCGCCTGGTAGACTAGAGGATACGTGTTGTCTCAATCAGCCCGCCAGGTAGACTAGAGGATACGTGTTGCCTCAATCAGTCCGCCTGGTAGACTAGAGGTTACGTGTTGTCTCAATCAGCCCGCCAGGTAGACTAGAGGATACGTGTTGTCTCAATCAGTCCGCCTGGTAGACTAGAGGATACGTGTTGTCTCAATCAGCCCACCAGGTAGACTAGAGGATACGCGCTGTCTCAATCAGCCCGCCAGGTAGACTAGAGGATACGTGTTGTCTCAATCAGTCCGCCAGGTAGACTAGAGGTTACGTGTTGTCTCAATCAGCCCGCCAGGTAGACTAGAGGATACGTGTTGTCTCAATCAGTCCGCCTGGTAGACTAGAGGATACGTGTTGTCTCAATCAGCCCGCCAGGTAGACTAGAGGATACGTGTTGCCTCAATCAGTCCGCCAGGTAGACTAGAGGATACGTGTTGTCTCAATCAGCCCACCAGGTAGACTAGAGGATACGCGCTGTCTCAATCAGCCCGCCAGGTAGACTAGAGGATACGTGTTGTCTCAATCAGTCCGCCAGGTAGACTAGAGGATACGTGTTGTCTCAATCAGTCCGCCAGGTAGACTAGAGGATACGTGTTGTCTCAATCAGCCCGCCAGGTAGACTAGAGGATACGTGTTGTCTCAATCAGTCCGCCAGGTAGACTAGAGGATACGTGTTGTCTCAATCAGTCCGCCAGGTAGACTAGAGGATACGTGTTGTCTCAATCAGTCTGCCAGGCAGACTAGAAGATACGTGTTGTCTCAATCAGTCCGCCAGGTAGACTAGAGGATACGTGTTGTCTCAATCAGTCCGTCAGGTAGACTAGAGGATACGTGTTGTCTCAATCAGTCCGTCAGGTAGACTAGAGGATACGTGTTGTCTCAATCAGTCCGTCAGATAGACTAGAGGATACGTGTTGTCTCAATCAGTCCGTCAGGTAGACTAGAGGATACGTGTTGTCTCAATCAGCCCGCCAGGTAGATTAGAAGACACAATTAGTCATAGGAAGGACAATTGTTCTTCAATTAGTCCTAAGAAGGACAGTTGTTCTTCAATTTGTCCTAAATAGGAAGATTTTTCCTCCAATGGTCCTAAATAAGACACTTTTTCCTCAATTGGGGCTAAAATGGACACTGGTTCAATTAGTCATAAAGACGACAGATGTTATTCAATTAGTCCTAAGAGGACAGGTGTTCCTCAATTAGTCCTAAAGAGGACAGGTGTTCCACAATTAGTCCTAAAGACGAAAGGTGTTCCTCAACTAGTCCTAAAGAGGACAGGTGTTCCACAACTAGTCCTAAAGAGGACAGGTGTTCCTCAATTATTCCTAAAGAAGACACTTTGCCTCGAAGGAGACCTACGTTTGCCACTAAATCCTACAGAAAACATGTTCCATAGTTGGCCCCATCGACAGAGGTGAGGATTATGAAAAAAGGCACCCATATATATATTTAAACATGCAAATATTCCTACAGCTGGAAGACACCTCGGCACCTATACAGAAACCAGCGCACTATTGTCATAGCACAGTGAAATGAGTGAAATGAGTATCGTTTTAGGCCAGTTTTGTGCACACGATGACGAAATATAGCCAAGAAACCACCGGAGACAATGGATGAATATACCCCTGATTAGATCGCTCAGAACGGGTTTCGAACCAGGGACTCATTGATCTGAAGTCGACTGTCCAACCATGTTGGCCACGGGGGGTCGCTGACAATACAAGTCTGCAACGCCACTTCAAGATGTCTTCACGCAAGACTGACTGACCACTCCCTTGGCCGCTACGACATGCTGCAGAAGTGGCAGCTGATGGGTGCGACAAAACCCACAGGGGCGGGGGGTGGGGGAGGGTGCGCCACTACCAATAGTTCGGTATATACATGTGTCGCCCAAACGATCCCTTTTTACGCCTTTCTTCTCTCAATCCTCGGAGCAGAAATCTACAATTTCTCTGGATGTGCCCCCTCTGAAACTGAAGTTTCATCAAAATTGCAGCTCTTGAGTAGGTATTCCATTCCCTCCATGATCACATAATCTCTTACTTTCCTCTCGCCTGGGCGGCACACCCCCACCATTGTACTAGTGTAGTGCCGCCCTCCTCTCTGATGGCCTGGGTGCCCCCCGCCCCCACTGTACTTATGTAGTGCCGCCCCCGGGGGTCTCAGATCCGCACATCCACCCGACAGCACCACCCAGGAGGGAGGGTGGGGGGGGGGGTTGTCTCCCACCAGCGGCAATAGATGACAGACACCATTATCACCGTCCCCTTTCCGCATGGTCCTCAACTCCCAAAGAGAACTTATCCCTTCTTGTCTGTTGATCGGCCGACTACAACCCGCTCCCTGAGGAAAATCTCCTTGCTTCATATGTGACCTTGAGTGTTCACCCGCAAACAAACCGCATCCACAGACGCTCTTGGAACCCTGTTTCACCCACACCTCTGCCCACCCATCCCCATCCCCTGCCACGAACGTCCCCTCCCTAACCTCCAACCACACATCACCTGAAACCAGCCATATGCCCTGCAACACCCCCCCCCCCCACTCACACACTTTTGACCACCCCCACCATCATCCCCCCCACCACCCCTTACCTCCACCCCCTGCCACGTCGACCCGCCGCCCCCCCCCCCCCGCCACTCCACCCCCAATAGCCTCCACACACCCCCACTTCAAGGCCGGCCGCAGACCCCGGGGGTCTCACCCACACCACCCGGTTTCCAGGAGCCTATGGTCTCCGTAGCCAGCCGCAAATGTCTGTCTTTAGCGGCTAGTTATCAGGGTGCCCGGCGATAACTGAAGGGGTGATGGCGTCTCTTAATGCACCGCTTGACTAACTTCACACAATATCAGCAGACCAGGGACGCCGAAGCACGCACCGAAGAGAACCTCCTCGATACCAATCATACAAGGCGATATTTTCCTAACTGATAACCTCTAAGAGGTGCCCGTATGTAAATGAAGGACGCAGACCGGACCGGAAAAACCCAGTGAACGATATCAAAATTATTTAAAGAATGCAAGCCTTATCGCTCCAATCTTCTTATTAGCATGGCAACAATATTTTGAGGTGACTTTCGAGAGGGTAAGCTCGTTGGCACCAGTCTGGCAAAAGAGACCTCAAAGAGCACCTCCTCATCGGATTACAACAGTCTTCACATACCTCATCTAATGGAAACTTCTTCACAGACATTTCTCAATGCACAGATATTTGCTGACAAGGAATGTCATCGAAGGGAACTCTCTTGATACAGGCCTCTCTTCTCATAGAAGTGTCAACATCGCTGTTGATTTCTCCCCCCACTTAAAGACTATTAAAGGGGGTATGTTGAATTAAAGGGAATGTCTGCTGGCCGGTGCCTTGCTTTCTGTAGTGCTAAGTGCGCTGACTGTAGTGGCTGGTAGAGAGAGAGAGTTACTATATAGACGGATGGGTCAGTCCATTAAGCTCTGCACTGAGCCCCAGTCAGGGTAGGTGGTGCTTCACCTCAAGCGGCCTCGGGGTTTGACCTCACTGAGGATAGATCCTTCGCCTGGTCTGACATGTACACATGCCCTCAGACTATATATACACTGACAATACAGCATTTATAATGTAATTTCGGTTTCTGGCAATTTTGACATCCAAACAGAGGAAGAATGGATATTAGTCGAGTACTTCTTAAAAACGGAAACATACACCAGAAGCCCCTGTGATATATCGGCCCAGGCGGAGGGGATAAAAAATACCACATAATAGCCTAGGGCCAAATAGGAAATTCCCTGTTGGATCTGCTGGTTATGCTTACCAACTGAGCTAAGGAAGCTTCCCCGAACTACAAAGTAGATATAAAGTAGATACATCTGTTATGCATCTACTTTTTATGTCGCTCAAGGAAAAGTTATTTACATATTTGCTTCTAACTTACTTAGGGTAGGAGGCCTGGCCCAGGTTAATGTTGTGGTTTTCAGGAAGCCCTCTGCCAGTGTAACAGAGTAAACCCCTTCCCCTACCACTCATCTGTCATTTAATAGTGCCAGTCAAACTAGCCAATTTATTCATCAGGACGTGTGTAAATAATTGAAACCACTAAATTTACTGCATAGATGGCATAGCTTCGCTGTTCCTAGATAGCATATGTTGACTGATCAATGAGCAAGATCTATTCCCTCCCTGCTTTACCAGAGCTGGCCTTCCGAGCCTTTAAGTCATGAAGTGAGGGATTAAGCAAATGTAACTTCACTTCAAAAATAGTGGGCTAAACTGGCGCAACCTGGCATAAAAGGGTGTGCTTAAAAGAGGCCTTCGGTCCAGAAAATACGACAGCGTTTACATAGTTTATTCCATAAACAACGTTGTGACCACCCGTTTCCGATATTACTAAAGCGCCCGTGAAGCACCTCTGCCACTTACTATACAACAGAACGCTCCCAAAATAGCAGCCTCTCTGGCTCGGCTGAGCCAACATGGTGTTGACCTAGATTCTGCGCTCTCAGCCAGTGGGAGAGCGTCACGTAATGGGGGCTTAGGCCGCAGCGCGGGAGTTGTAAACACTGTATAAACATGCTGGGAAGTGATGGCGGTGTCCCGGAATATTGTATCGTATGCCTATGAATCGAGGTTATTAGATTCGGAACCAAATCAACCTGCTTCCTAAGAAGCCTCTGATCCAGAAGATACATTGGCCGGATAAAGTGAAAGCACGACACCTGACAGTCGCCTTGGAGGGCGGGATTGGTGCTCGTGTGGTCAGTGTCTGGCTTTACCAGGCCTGCCTCTAAGCAGCATGTGTGCCGTAAGACCGGCAGTCAGGGATGTAAGAGACAGGTCTGGTAATGAATGTCTGGCCACGATGCAACATGCAAGAATGGGGTAGGGGGGGAGGGGGGGGAGGGGGGGGGGGGATCCAAAAATAAGCTGCCAGTAAAATATGGTTTCCCGGTTAGATAATTGCTCAGTATTACAGTAGATCTCGGTACCAAACAGATGAGATCCCTGAGCCCCGATCGAAGATCCCTGAGCCCCCATCGAAGATCCCTGAGCCCCCATCGAAGATCCCTGAGCCCCCACCGAACACTCTCAGACACATGGAGTGTCTGAGAGTGAGACCAGTGAGCGGGTGAGTGCGGCGGTGGGGGGGGGGGGGGGGGGGGGGGTCAGGAATAATGGAATTCGGGCATTCATGTGACACATAAATATGTGATCTGTCTCAAATGTTAGCCCCCCCCCCCCCTCCCTCCTCATATTTTGGTTACCTGGCAGTCTCTGCAATCCCTCTAACCCTAGATATAAGATGTTCAAGCTGTTGAGGTACAGGACAACTAGGTACCGTATCATATTGACCGAAGGTGCCCTTATGCCACCCCCTCCCCCCCCCCCCCCCCCCGTCTCCTCTCCCGAAAGAGAAAGAAAGAGGGGGATTGGATCGACCCCCCGTCTAGGATAGGTCATAAATAAGATTGCATAGCTCGGCCAATGCCCTTTAGGCATACAATTTTGAGATAGTTTCATTTAAAATGAAGTTTTTTTATATGGATGGTAACACACCATATTTCCCGATGTGGCCCTTCATACAAAGATATTTATTCAACTCATAGGAATATATATTCATGCGACCCGCCAGTTTGCTTTACATTTAGATTTTGTTGCAATAGTAACTATAATTTGCAGTTAATCCTGGTTCATGCATTAAGAAATGAAACATGTAATAGTTTAATCGCTTGAATAAAATAATAAACTAACATTATCGTATGTCAGGTCACATATGCTTACAGCTTATTACTTTCTCGTACGGATGTGGCGCCAGTTTGTATTTAAGACAAGCTGAGATAAAATTGTATTGAGCGTCGGTACACATGGTTGACAGGGTAAGCTTAGCACTTGCACGCTATTAACTGACAATGTATGAAATGGTTACTATTTCGCTTCAACCACCAAACATTGTTCCTGTGATCTGACATATACGAGCTGATGGCGCTAGTTCACGTAGGCCTACCGACTGCAATTTTCTGCATCCAAGTTTGCAAGCGATCCAGTTGTATCCGGGGCTGCTAAAAATGTACCAGTATTTGCTTTCTCGGTTATCTTATAATTCGGTGCACAACAGGTTGACATTTTGATACTTTAGATCCCACAGCAAGACACTAACAAGCAAAAATAACGAACCGCGCAGGAGCCATTCAGCGCTAAAGCCATGCCACCTGACTGGCAAGCTCGACTAAAGCCAGACTTGACAAGCCCCTGTGTCGTCACGGCCAGGGGTCAAGGTCGGTCAGAGCGGGATGCGGGTCGAGGAAGCCGCCTGGCTCACATCGCGCGCGGCCGGATTATTTTTAGCACATGGCGGCAACCTGTGGCCTGCGCGTCATTTTAATGGCCCAGACCCACTGCGTTGTGTTTATACTTCATGGTTATACATTATTTCGATGGGTGTATTCTGAACCGAAGCCCTCCTTTTGTAGCAGCATGCTCCTGATGGCTTAATATATGAAATTATCAATATTACCCAACAGAGGCTATGAGGGTGCTTCACTACTGAACCCCTCCAAACCCAGCAATGTATTAAGTAGCCCCCACCCCCCGGGGGAAATGGTAGAAGACAACCACTATACTCCTACCTATGCCAGACAGAGGTAGCACTCCATGGCTGTTTACAGTGGCCTGTCAGATATTTGCTGCATTAACAGCCATGAACAGGGTTACGCCAGTTAAGGCAATTTATATTTGGCGCCACATAAAAATAAATAACTGTGATATACCATACCTCTTTACAGGTAGCTCATCTCTAGCTGGACACTCAAATATCAAACATTGTCCATAGCACCCTGCTTTAATATTCGTTAGAAACAATATGTTGTAGAAAGATGGCGACTACATAACTTCATTATCTGTGCTTCAGTCTATTTGTGACTGTAGTATATCTGCTGCCAATGGAGCACTTGCATGAAGAAGTAGTTTTTGCACTATTCAGTTAGCTTAGGCTTGTACACCTTGTAAGTTTACATGTGGTAACCTGTGCCATCCTAGCTGTGATCTCCAGCATTAGAATAACCTTGGCCATGCTCGCCCTCACTGGCCTCAGCCTAACTTACTAAACAATTTACAAATGTACAACAGGTCACTTTTGGCCTCACTCTATTGATTTACATATTATCAAGTGAGGTGGATTGTATAACAGCCTGTGATGCATGGCCAGTAATACAGCAATTTTAATGATACCAAACTTACGTTTGTACTGCAATGTTATCCCTTTTAGTGATACAAATAATATTTCTCCATGCTGACACTCCATTGGCAGCAGACACCCTTTCGCAAATAGACTAAATCACAGACAATGAAAGGCTCTATTCTTAGTTGCCTTGGCATCCTCGTGGCTGGTATAAATATAGAGCATGTGATGTTTAAAGCACATTCAGCGCCATGGCAACCGTCATTTTATGACGTATGTTTTAGTATTTTGACGACAGCGTTTTCTGCCAATGGCGTGTCAGCATGGAGAAATATTCTTTGTCTCATAAAAAATAATAACATTGCAGTACAAACGTAAGTTTGGTATTAGATCTATTAAAATTGCATGGCATTGCTTTCTCACATCAGGGATTTCGAAAACGGCAGATTTACGGAAGATATGGGCGGAAATGACATGCTACGGCATTTATGACTTTGACTTTAGGCGGCCTAAAGACAATTGATAAGGTGACTGTCTCAGTCAGCTGGTCAGTGCATGGTCAGACGTCAGACAGTGACCAGTGTCAGTGTCCTGGTGGCTGGTGGCTGTTTTCAAGTTTTGGCTTTTTCATCATGCCTGCTATAGATCTAATATCTTTGGTGTTGTCGAACTGTTTCTCCAGGCTAGAGTCCAGATCATGTGACTGCTTTTCTACTACTAGATCAGATCAACAACAATTCACACCTACCTTCAGTAGATAAATGAGAAGATGTGATAGGGCGAAATCCACGGAACTACGCTGACAGAATTGTCTGTTTATTAAAATACAGTTCTTTAATGTCTCGCGAAACCAAACGAGAGCAGAGCGAGATATGGCCTCAGCGGCGCCATCTGGCGAGTACACCGCTGCGGGTTACGATGACGTTATGACGTCTGAAGCGGCAACGAATTTATACGACCCCCCCCCCCCCCCCGCCCCTCCTCGCCTGGCCAGCCTCCTCCACCCACACTCACACCTAAACCCTCCCCTTCCAACATCCGCCGGCTTGAATTTGTTGGGTCTGACTGGCCTGGTATAGGGACATATTCGAATGATAATAATTGGTATATATAGTGGGTATATATAATGGGCATTTTACCTGGACAAATGCCGGGTCTTTATCTAACGGGCTTAGAACAAATGTCTTTGATCGTTGATCTCCAATCGTCGGAAAGGTCCATCAATGAAGTCTCCACTGTTACCTTATTGTATCTGGGGGTGTCCTGGCCCAGTGTGACATTGTTGGTCTCACACAACGAACCAACATGTGTCTCACATGGGACTAGGGGTGCCACAATGGTCTGGTGGTTGCTGCGCCTTCATCTTGTCGCGACAACTGAGCTACCCTGAATATCAGCGTGCAGAACTTCCATCTCATCACGTAAACGTCTAGTTCCTTCTCGGCTAAATACTACCTCTGGGGGCATGCCTATAGGTCTCTAGAATAGGGGTCTGGAACGGGGTATCCAGTGTCCAGTGTCTATTTTTCAAAATTCTCAGTGTCAAATGTCTCACTGTTTCACGACATTCCGTGTCGCTTTTTGACTTTTTTTAAAGAAAATCTGTGTGGATGTCGCTTTTTCATAACCTCAGTGTCGGAATTTGGGGATCAATTTTGAATGTCGATTTGTCAAATATGCATGTGTCGCGTGTCGTCATTTACCCCTTCCAGACCCCTAGAATATCAAATTGACTTCCATTTCACGACAAAGCACGGGGAATAGATTAGCACCGGTTGCCGAAAGCTTATCATATGATGTACAAACTCGATGGGATTGGAAGAAGAACTTAAGGTAGATGCATAGATTACATTTTTTTCAGAGAAACTTCTTGACATTTTTTCAACGTATAGTAATGTGTATCCAAGACGATAAAATAACATAAAAAAGACCTACTTTTCTGTCAAAATGACGTTGAATAGGTAGGGGGTCACATCTAATTATATAATGGCCGTCAATGGAGAATTTTCGAATTTCGACACGAAATATTCAAGAGAAAAAAAAAGGCTCAGACAAAGTTAATAAAAATTTGTCTGTAACAAGCTTGCTCCTTGTTCGTTCAAGTAAAAAAAAAAAATATGGGTCTTCTACCTTGTTTTTGCGTAAAATGACTCTGAACATGGAAAATGTGCCGGTAATTCTGAGGGTCGGAATGGGAAACATGCTGAACTAGAGATACGAGTACTCACAAGATTGAATAAAATGCTTGGTGTTATCAAATTTACATGAAGACATTTAAGCAACCAAACGTGTAAGCATATAGGCCTACGACAATGTGGGGGATCCCTACACCCCCCCCCCCGCCTCCCCCACAGGTTTACTGTGCCTGTGTGGTCAACGCTATGTAATTTGCCGGCTTGTTTCTATTGCAAGTTCGTTCAAAGATATATTTATACATCCCAATAAGTTCTTTAGTTTGCTTGGACTTGCGTTTGCCTATCAATTTCCCTTTCTAGTGCATTAGTTTCGCGACTTTGTTACATAAACAAGAAATAAACGTGACACGCTGCGGACAATAGAGCATTCGCCAGATTAGCCTGGTTCCCCGGCCCAACTTCGCTCGCTCGCTTACTTACAAGTGTGAGTATGAGCGGCGGTACCAGCTTATCGCCAGATCGCAGCGGCATAGTCCACCAGATGGCGCCACGGTGATGCCGGGAACCTCCTTAAGCAACCGAGGTCCATGAGTTATTGTTTAAGCCAGGATTCTGACATTGTTGCATCGCGCAAAAATGTAGAAAACCCAGACTAGACTTTTTACAGCTAAAAAAAGCAGACTTCAGCTTCATTAGCCAGCTTGTATGAGTGTTACTCGGAACTGTGTTTCAATTGTAAGCTTCACACTGCCGAAATTTATTGATAAAAAGCTGTTATTGAAATGGGTTGTCACATATAATGTGTCAATATTGTAAAACACAAACAATGACTGCGTTTTATATTACTTTCCTTAAATGTGTAATACATGTCACATATGACTCGTTATAAACTGTTTCTGTGCAATGGCGTTTCGCCTATAGTGCTGATAGAAACTTCATTCATTCATTTACTGCAGAGCATCCCTCTCAGACGAACCGACCTCCGTACGTGCACGGCCAAATTTATTCGCCACACCCAAAGCGGTTTTACCGGGTCCACCGCTTTCTTGGGACATGACAATGAAAAATGTAGTAAAAAGTAATCTCCAAGATGGATATTTTAGATTCGTGGGCCGATCTAATCACTGTCCGTCAATTTGAAGCTTTAGTGCGCCAACCATTGCGCTACATGATATGCTGGATTTAATAATTAATGACAATTAGTGACACCAATGCCACCAAACGGGAGAAATCGCAAGCACACGATTCTAGACCACCGTGGAGTATTCAAGGGGCGGGGTGGGGCATAGATTCGAGATCGTTGTGAAGATACATTGTTCAAATCGAATACGTTGTGAAATATACTTTGCAGATCAGTGCGAAAGATGTACATATTAAGTAGATAACGTTGCGAGTTGCACAGCGCCCCCCGCCTCGTCCATCCCATAAAGTAGGTAAGGAGGCTGCAAGCGAGAACAGGATGTTCCTTTACCAAAGCAGAGACACATGTGATCTAATTGACTGAATGACCATGTTCAAATTGTCGCCAAGGACGAAAAGGGACGGCCCAGGGAGCGACGAAAACCACTATTGCAAAGCAGTGATACATGATGCAAGTGAGAAATTGGCTATCGCAACTTGAAGCGTGGTAAAATTCTTGTCAGAATTAGGTCTTTAACCTTTTCTAACCATGCCACGGGTCGGTGTGGTGTCTGCCACGGGTCAGTATGGTGTCGTTCATGGGTCAGTGTGGTGTCCGCCACGGGTCGGTGTGGTGTAGGCCACGGGTCAGTGTGGTGTCCGCCACGGGTTAGTGTTGTGTCCGCCACGGGTCAGTGTGGTGTCCGCCACAGGTCGGTGTGGTGTCCGCCACGGGTCAGTGTGGTGTCCGTCACGGGTCGGTGTGATGTCCGCCACGGATCGGTGTGGTGTCGGCCACGGATCAGTGTAGTGTCCGCCACGGGACGGTGTGGTGTCCGCCACGGATCCGGGTCTGATGTCGGTCACGGGTCAGTTTAGTGTCCGTCACGGGTGGTTGTGGTGTCCGTCACGGGTGGATGTGGTGTCCGTCACGGGTGGTTGTGGTGTCCGTCACGGGTGGTTGTGGTGTCCGTCACGGGTGGTTGTGGTGACCGCCACAGCTCGGTGTGGCGTCCGCCACGGGTCGGTATGGTGTCCGCCACGGGTCAGTGTGGTGTCCGCCACGGATCGGTGTGGTGTCCTCCACGGGTCGGTATGGTGTCCGCCACGGGTCGGTGTGGTGTACGCCATGGATCGGTGTGGTCTTGGTCACGGGTCGGTGTTGTGTCCGACGCGGGTCAGTGCGGTGTCCGTTACGGGTCAGTGTGGTGTCCGCCACGGGTCAGTGTGGTGTCCGCCACAGGTCGGTGTGGTGTCGGCCGCGGGTTAATGTAGCGTCCGCCACGGGTCAGTGAGGTGTCGGCCATGGGCCGGTCTGCTGTCCGCCATGAATCGGTGTGGTGTCGGCCGCGGATCAGTGTGGTGTCCACCACGGGCCAGTGTGGTGTCCACCACGGGTCTGTGTGGTGTACGCCACGGTCAGTGTGGTGATCGCCCGGGTCAGTGTAGTGTCCACCACGGGTCAGTGTAGTGGCCCCACGGGTCAGTGTGGTGTCCGCCACGGGTCAGTGTGGTGTCCACCACGGGTCTGTGTGGTGTACGCCACAGTCAGTGTGGTGATCGCCCCGGGTCAGTGTAGTGTCCACCACGGGTCAGTGTAGTGGCCCCACGGGTCAGTGTGGTGTCCGCCACGGGTCAGTGTGGTGTCGGCCACGGGTCGGTGTGGTGTCCACCACGGGTCAGTGTGGTGCCCACCGCGGGTCTGTGTGGTGTCCGCCACGGTCAGTGCGGTGTCCGCCACGGGTCTGCGTGGTGTCCATCACGGGTCAGTGTGGTGTCCGCCACGGTCAGTGTGGTGTCCGCTCCGGGTCAATGTAGTGTCTACCACGGTTCAGTGCGGTGTCCGCCATGAGTCGGTGTGGTGTCCGCCACGGGTCAGTGTGGTGTCCACCACTAGTCAATGTGGTGGCCGCCATGGGTTGGTGTGGTGTCCATCATGGGTCAGTGTTTTGTGTCCCACGGGTCAGTATGGTGTCCGCCACGGGTCAGTGTGGTGCCCGCCACGGATCAGTGTGGTGTCCGCCATGGGTCGGTGTGGTGTCCGCCATGGGTCGGTGGGGTCCGACACGGGTCAGTGTGGTGAGTCCCATGGGTGAATTTGGTGTCCGTCATGGGTTGGTGTGGTGTCTATCACGGGGCAGTGTGGTGTCCGCCACGGGTCGGTGTAGTGCCCATCATGGGCCGTTGGGGTGTCCGCCCCCGCTCAGTCTAATGTCCGCCACGGATCATTGTGGTGTCTGCCACGGGTCGGAGTGATGTCGGCCACGAGTTAGTGTGGTGTCCGAGACGCGTCTGTGTGGTGTCCGCCATAGGTTGGCGTAGAGTTCGCCGAGGTTCTGTGTGGTGTCCGCCCCGGGTCAGTCTGGTGTCTGCCACTGGTCTGTTTGGTGTCCGCCACGGATCTGTGTGGTGTGTGCTATGGGTTGGTGTAGTGTCCGCCACGGGTCAATTTGGTGTCCGCCAAGGGTCAGTGTCCGCCACGGGTCAGTATGGTGACCGCCATGGGTTGGCGTAGTGTCCGCCACGGATCAGTGTGGTGCCAGCCACAGGTGAGTGTGGTGTCCGTCACGGGTCGGTGTGGTGTCTCCCACGGGTCAGTGTGATGTCCGCCACTGATCGCTGTGGTGTCCCCACTAATGGCTCAATGGATCGAAATAGTGTCCCCATAGATCGGAAGAGTTTCCCCTCCCCCCCCCCCCAACTGATCGCTGCAGTGTCTACACTGGTTGCTGCACTGTCCCCGGTTATAGCAGCAGAATCCGCATTTATCGGAGCAGTGTCCCAACTGGCTGCAGCGGTGTTCCCACGGATCGCAACAGTTCTATTCGATCTATGTCACAAATGTTGGGGTTTCATCAAGTACAAAACGTCATACCTGGGGTCAAGGGTCTCAAAGCGAGAAGGATCAACATTGTGAGAAAAAAATGTTGCTAATCAAGCGTTAGTGCTATTTCCTCATGTGTGACAGAAATGATGAAGTTCAGGGGCGGATCTAGCGGGGGGGGGAGGGTTAGGGGTTTGCAACCCGCCCTGCTTGGGAACTTGTGCATACGCTGTTAAAGTCGGGTTCTCCGAGCATCCCTGCCCCCCGTTGCAATTTTTCAGAAAGCACCCCCGCCCCTGGTCGCAAGTTTTCAAAGAGCACGCCCCCCCCCCCCCCCTCAGCAAATTGCTAGATCCGCCCTTGACTGAAGCCTGTTGTTTTTCTTTTTTGCCAGTTAGATGTTGTGGTTTAACAGAGTTCGTTTGAAGAAATGGGGTATGGGGGATTTCCCCCCAGGTCAGTGTCGTTTCCGCCACGGGTCGGTGTGGTGTCCGATGCGGGTCAGTGTCGTGTCCACCACGGGTCAGTAGTGTGTCCGATGCGGGTCAGTGTCGTGTCCACCACGGGTCGGTGTGGTGTCCGATGCGGGTCAGTGTCGTGTCCACCACGGATCGGCGTGATGTCCGATGCGGGTCAGTGTCGTGTCCACCACGGGTCGGTGTGGTGTCCGATGCGGGTCAGTGTCGTGTCCACCACGGGTCAGTAGTGTGTCCGATGCGGGTCAGTGTCGTGTCCACCACGGGTCAGTAGTGTGTCCGATGCGGGTCAGAGTTGTGCTCCCATCGGTCGGTGTAGCGTCCGCCACGGGCCGAAGTGGTGTAACCACGTGTTGAAGCTGTATTATGATACGAATTTATGTGTGGAACGTTTTCGATTGATGTCAGCAACGAGCCGCTTCACCCGGTTATGTAGCTGGATGTAGGCCTGTAAATGTGTCAGTTTCCTTCCATAAGATTATACGTAAAAACGCGCATCGCGTTCGCACGAGATCGAATAGTTGTACGACTGTCTTAATGCCCCGTGAAAGGAGTAATGTGTAAAAGGTTTCGGCATGACAATTGGCTGTTAAAGCATAACGATCCCCCTGAAATAATTTATCATTTATTGCTTGGGCTGCATAACATCATAACGTTTCCATACAACGCGTTTCCAAACCATTATATTTGCAAATTTCGACCTGATGGCTGGTTTCAAAACATCTCCCTATCAACTTGGCAGCCGTTTTTTGCCAACCAGTTTAGAACAATAGCTGTTATCCAACAACTGTTATCCAATATTTGGTCGAATAAATATCAATAGGGATTTGTTTTCCATTGTTCTGGTAAAATGACGAGAGAGATGAAGGCCTTATAATTACACCTTCTTGTGTGTAATTTAATTTAAGTGTTTGTTAAGTAGGTTTCATATAATTAGTCCTGTTACGTGCCAGTTTCCACAGGCGTCCAGTCGTGCCTCCCTCTCTGCCTGACAACTTATCTGCAACAAAGCCACAACCTTGTGGCTGGTAAATTACCAAGTTATAGCTAAATGTGCCAAAAGTTCATTTGCAGAATGGTCATAGTGTGGGGTGGCATTGGCGTTGGCGACCAGATGTTGAAATGAACGCTTCCTTGGTTTATTGCACAGCATGGAGCAAACCAGTTTCGGTTCTTTTCATTCCGAACAGTCAGTTTGTCAGAGCGGTATTGGTTTCGTGTAAATCGAATACAGCTGATTGAATAATGAATACTGTATTTTGTATCAAGATTTTCTTTATTAAAAATATTTTAGAAAAATACATTGTTTAATCGCGTGAAAGTTATACTATACTATACGAAACTGATATGTTATCATGTTTTCAAAGGAAGAAAAAGGCAGTTAGGCACGGATTTCAATGACTTAGTGCCGACAAAAATATCACAAAAGTCACTGTGACAATACACAAATGTATGAATATAAATAACACAAGCTACTTCCGCTTCATTGCTACATATAGGAGCTCATAGCACATTGTCGGCGCCCGACACAATCTCTGTAACAGTAGCATGGCATTTATTTAATTATCGCACTGATCATAACGTCCCCATGTATGACCTTAACATTAACACGGGGGGCAGGTGGTCAACCCTGCATCCGGTTATCACCGTCATAATTTTATCACGTATAAATTGCACAATAGAATGCCTTAAGCAAAATAGTGTTCCTCACAAGATATATAGCACAATATTACGGAACAGGATTAAATTGAGAAGCGTTACTAACCACGAGAAATAAATAAATGAAAGTGGAACAGCATTACTTTCACGTCTGCATACAACCAGACACGTCTCAAGTACACATAATGATGAAACTATTGATATAGACTGTTTGTAATAAAAGCGTTACTGTCACTGTAACAATACACACATATATGAATATCCATGGCAACTGTCTGCCAGAGTCTGTCCGTCTGACAGCTAGCAAAGATATTAGTACACCAAGATAGGTCATACGGCGATTTCCTTGTAATTGTTCTCCGGTGGCGCCGCCAAGCGAATTCACGAAAGAAATGTCCAAGAAAGCCATTTTGAGATTCCCCAAGGAAACGGAAAGGTAAGACCGGCTTCTTGCGTTAATTTATCAGTCATTGATATCGCGCATCGTTTATCAGCACCACAATTTCTGATAATGCTCTATTATCGCCCACATCGAAGCGGGCGGCTCATGTGACATGTCCGCAAACCAAGTCAAAGATCTATCATTGCCACTATCTATTACTCAGCAATTACCAGAAATAACAATCTCAAAGTGCCGGCTAATGCATAACGAGTGTGTAATGAGGTGTCCTAATCGATCTCCTGGGGTTTGAATAAAAATTGGGTGAACATTGGGTGAACATAGTATGATCATGGACCTACTGCCTTGGCCTGGGTGTTCGGCTCCCGGGCTCGGGTTATTTTGACCGAGCCAGCCAGATCGGGGGAAAAGCAAAGTCTTTGTCTGCATTTCTACTGAACGCTTATCGAGTAATTGTATTTTATGTTTATAAGCATTTGCATTTATAATTTTTTAATTTTTTTTATTACCTTTTAGATGCCAGAGATGGGTGGTCAATGCAAGAAGGAAAGACTTGTTCAATAAGCTCAGTAGGCCAGGGGCGGATCCAGGGGGGACCGAACGCCCCCCCCCCCTTTAGTACCGAATTGTATACCATTTAACATATAAAAACCAAAATGGCCCCCCTCCCCCTATGCAGGACATATATATACGCCCCTAAAAGCGCCCTCCCCTATCCAGATTTTCTGGATCCGCCCCTGTAGGCCTATCCCTATCAGCTGACGTAGTTTATATTCTTAAAAGCTGCTCATGTCTGAGAAATTAACACTCTTGTTGATGTTCGTACTTTTGTATTAAAAATATCAATTGGTTGAGCATGGCTTTGTTGTTTTCATTCATATTTGCTCTCAGAATATATCTCTGGGCGGATCTATGAATTTTGAAGCGGAAGGGGGGGCGTAAAAATGGCTGCACATGTCCACCAATTTTTACAACCAGTGGGAGGAGTGGAAATAATGTCGACTTTAACATCCCTAAATAACCCCTCTCCCCATGGATCCGCCTCTGGGTTTCATCTACAAAATGTCGTTCAAGTGTATTTCGTCGGAAAGCCCGAGTTTTACTTCCGAGACTGAACTTCGGGCGTCGTTGTGTTTGTTGTACACTTGTTGGGAAACTGTTTGCAGTGGCGTTGAAGGTAGACAAATCTATTGTCCGACGAAATGTGTCAATCAAACAAAAACAGGAGACTAAATGCTAAACAATTATGAAGTTGTGTTTTATAACCCATCAGTCAAGGGTACATCATAGTTTTCAACCAGCAAAGTTATCAGCGAATTAGGGAAGCCAAACTGCTGACTGCCAGTCAATGACGTTCTCGAAATATGACGCCTTGATGAAATATAAAAAAATATACCTGAAAGCATGAAAGAACACCACCAGGCTTTATATCACTCGAATTAATAGCGCTAAAATCCAATTTGTAATTCAAAGGGCGCCGCTTATCACGCAGTCTGTGTTATCGTCAGCGCAGTGGCAGCCCAACGTTACGCGCTCGCCGCATAGCGGCGCCACTACTCGCTCGGGATCATCTACTTCCCTTGAAATGCTATGCCCTGGCAGCAATTCACCGTAAAAAGGTGTACACAGAAGTTGGCAGGTTTATCATCTGTATATATCAGATGGCATCTAAAGACTTATTTTCTAAATAAAAAAGGACAAAGAAAATGTGGTGGGGGGCTGTAGGCAGACGTGCCCCATGACCCAAGGCCTCTTCGATCTCTCTGGGCCAGCCGCTACTCACAATCAGATGGAAAATATTAACAATAAATTTGTTCGCATAATCCAAGGCTAAAATTTAAGGGTTTTTTCTATTTTTTTCAGCGCTAATAAAGATAAATGAATAACATAGGGATAATTATTACGCATAGTCGAAGAGTGACACAAAAATAATGGTAGTGGCAATTGATATGCCCAAAACCATTTCCATGAACTATTGTTCAGTATCAAAAGACTGATTACACAAGCGGTAAAAGGTGGGTAAAAGTAGTTTGCTTAGAAAATTGAAAAAAAAAGTTATCCATTTATACAACCTTTCGGTACAGGTTTTCACTGGTACCTGCACAATCACAAACATTAACAAAAGTTCAATGAAATATATTTTACAAGAAAACCAAAAATAGTTGCGCTCGCCCTTTTAGGTTTTACCTATATGACATATTATTGTTGCAATTTCTCTTGTAAAACAAACACTCCAGAGGGTTGTGACCTGGCTAGGAGGCTAGCAAATATCGGAGCTTTTAGCTCCTATATACGGACCAATTAAGCTCATAAAATAATAATCTCAAAATAAAATAAGTCAAAAGTTAAATTTCATAAACTTTGGAATTAGCCGGACCAGGCAGTCGACAGTCAAAGCGGTCAGAGTCAGTCGAATGCTAGCGAGTTCACCCCTCAACGCCATATCCGCCTCCACCACCAAACAAATCAGTAGTGGAGCCTTGGAAGAAAAGAAGTAAAAATTTGAAAAAAGGCAGACAAACCGCCGCCATCTTGCTTTAAGTCGCATTCTCCAAAGCCCTCCACCTACCATCAACACCCCTTCACACCTTCACACCACCCCTTCCTACCTTTGGCCTACGGTATAGACCCCTACACCTTTTACCACCTCGTCTAACTACCCCCCCCCCCTCATCGGATGTAAACAAACCGCCGCCATCATGTGATACGTCGGTATCACGTGATACGACACCCGTGACGTGGTTGGTGTGTCAGTGATCAAGTCACCTGTGTGACGTCACAGAGCTGACGGCAGACCTCCGCGTGACAGTCACGGAGGGAGGGAGAAAGCCAGCGCCAGACAGGATACTCTGACCGGGTCCTGTCACTGTCCTCTGGGTCACTTGTGTCTAGCTGCCCGTTCATCCCTGGCACCGGATCGATGTCATCCACCCCCTCACCACTCAGCAGGGGGTGGGGGACACCCCCCCACCCTCTCTCCAAGCGAGTTGCCAGGTCCTTCATGTACTGACCCACCTCATCGCGCCTCACCCTCTCATCCCCACTCGCCTCGCCTCCCAATAAGTCCCCCAGGATGAGGTGTTTGAAGACGACGGAGCGGATCTCAAGTTGGGGTGAGGGTGGTACCCCCACAGCCTCCCCCACGGCGGGGTGGAGGAGGGTGGCCTTGCGCCAGTTTAACAGTATTCGGGCCTCACCGGTCAGGTCCTCACACAGCCCACACTTACCCTGACACCCCCCAGCCCCCCGCCCCGCCCAGTGCGCTGTGTGGGTGGCGGACACCACCAGCGCCACCCGGCTCCAGTAAACCCCCTCCCCAGCCTCCTCCCCACCACCCCGCCCCTCCCACCCCTCGCCCAACCTTCTCTCAGGCACCCTCACCATCCCGGTCTCCAGCGACTCACTAACACGCTCAGAGAGCCCTTCCACGTCCACCAACCCCCCGATACTTCCCCGGGACCCCCGACCCCCACCCCCCAGGGCCGCCAGGGTGTCTCTGGCCTCACTTACCTCACCCTCATCCAGGGGGAGCCACTGGAGGTAGTGCCGCGCCAGCAGCTTTAGGCCCCGGATACGGGTGACGGTGGGTGAGCGGGGGCCGAGGGCGACCAGCGCGTGCGTCTCCATGACACACATCGTCGGTAACCACCCTGGCCTACCCCTGTGCCACCCCGGCACCAGGTGGACGGGGTGTGAGGACGGCTCCAGCCCCGCCACCCGCTCCAGGCGGCATATCACCTCCTGGGTGACACCCTTCAGGGTGTCCAGGGGGACAGGGACGGCGGGGGTGAGATCACAGGTCAGCCGCGTCTGCCCCCGCCACACCATAGACAGGGTGACAGTTGTTTTGCCGACCTTCACCCCGGTGTACCTGGGGGAGAGGAGGCCGCCGTGGGTCAGACCCTCGGGGAGCGTGACGGTTGACAGCTCGGCATCCAGCCCGTCCGCCCAGCGCTTGCGCAAGTCGTCAGGGTCCACCTCACCCTCCTCCACCCCATCCTCGTAATTGAACTCACCTGTCAGGATATCCTTCCTCCCCCCCTCCTCCCGGCAGGCGGCCAGGGTCTCATCCCGCACCCACACCCTCCACTCCAGCCTCCCCTCCTTCTCCCCCTCCTTCTCCTCCTCCTCCTCCTCTACCACCTCCTCCTCCCACGCCACACTAAAGAAAATGTGGTTCTCCCTCTCCACCCTCACCCCCTCCCATGCCATACTAATTAAAATGTCAAATTCGTTAGCCGTTCGTCTAACATCTGTCCCGTCGCCATGACTGCCGACCAGCGTGTCCTTGAGTCCGGCGAACAGGGGGTCCCTCCTACCTACCGCCTCAACCAGGTCACAGACTAACCTCTGAAGCTGTCCCTCCAGGGCCACTATGTCAGGGTGACCCCAGTCAAAAGTATCCCCCGCTAGTCTGACCGCCTCCTCCCTCAGGGTGCCGGAGGGTCGGCCCTCCACCCGTGACCGGGCGGTGCGGACCATGGCGTCCTGGGGGTCGTACTCCCCTGGCAGCTCCACCCGCCAGGTGAAGGTGCGGGTGCTGGTCGTGACGGGGGTGAGGTCTTGTGGGGTGGTGTTGCCGTGGGTGAGGTTCTGGGGACTGCTTGTAGCTGATGTTGACCTTAAATAGAAAACAATAAAATGTTGTAGATATTTGTTCATGAACAAAAGAGAAAACATGTAGCTTAGTTTACATCAATGGCTCAAGTTTGTAAAGCGTGTTAGACGAATGATCTGATCAAACTGGATCTAATTCACTATTTACGTTTGATAACTTAAATCTTAATGCTTGCTCGTAAATATATGAACATGTAGGCCCCTAGCTTAAGTCTTCTTGGAAGTAGATATTCATTCAGTAAATTCGGTTACTAATTTATATGTAACTTATTCAACATGCCTAGCTTATAGGCCTATTCTACAATAGTCAATATAGATAAGTAGATTTTAACAGATAAGTCTTATTCTGACAGATTGACAATGACACTAAATCAAAGTTAAAAAGTTTTGTCCCAGTGAACGAGGGACTAGGAGATAAGCTCATAAGCTCATATTTAACAGTTGAAGTGGGGCGGGGAGGGGAAGAACCTAAGAAATCCGGGAACCACATTGTCTCTCTCCTGGGAGGGAATGACAAATAATGTTAGATCTAACCATATTTCGCACCTGAAGTGAGAGTGAAAACAGAAACATATTTGGGCCTCCACTGATTTACTGTGCCTGCGGGTTCGATTAAGGATCTTGGCAAAATTGTTGCTTGGATCAGAACAAGAAGATGTAGCCGTGTGCCCCTCGTTGTCCGAGAGAGCGGACTATTGTGAGAAAACGATCCCATTATGCAGATATTTTCGAACTTGCCACCCGGGGGGGGGGGGGGGCTGAAAGTGTGCGTTGATGGGGCGAGTATGCCGGGAAAAACAATAAACCGAGCGGCTCCGAATGAAACTGCGATCTGGAGCGGTTAAACGGAAAAAAATACCCCTTCTAAGCGGATTTTGACGGTAAAACGCCCCTGCCGAGCTGATTATGCCGGTGAAAAAAAAGAGGGGGAGGGGGGGGGGGCTTACCGCGGAACCCCCCGCGAAACCCAGCAATGTATTAAGTAGGGGGCCTTGTACGCTCTGATTGTTGAGTATACAAGCAGAAACGAGACGAGTTCTAGGACAATTTGTCCTCGGTCACTTCCCTCAGATAATCCCCCAGACAACCGCCCCCCCCCCTCCGACAACTTTCCCTGGACAATTTCTCTCTGGGACAATCCCCCCCCCCCCTACCGTTTCCCTCCTAGACAAATCGCCCCCGTCCCCCCTCTCAGACAGACAATCCAGGGCAGCTCGACCCCTTAGCCCCGCCCGACAGACCTGAGTAAGCAAAGAGACGAGACGGGTACAGTAGTATTTATTTATTTGACATTAAAGCAATATATTGGGTATTTTTTTGTCTTACCAACCTCTTCCCCATGTCAAATAAGTATATTCTGTCTTGAATTTAAATCCTGAAAACCTGTGGGCTATCTGGAAAGAAGCAATTTGGTCACCGGAGCAGAAGTTGGTGGCCGGCTTTATATCCCTGCGCGCTTGTTCGCTGTTATGGTATATTCTGTGTGATGTCGAACGCGGCTCGCTATCACGTCCTCGCGCGATAAAAAATAAACCACGCAGTCTTATGCTGAAATTGTTGTTTTACAGACTCTCAGAGATATAAAACATATACGCATCATAATTTTCAGATACTTTTAGTCTTGATTCTAAAATGTTAAAATCTAAGATGGCGCATGTAAGTATATTGCTTTAACTCGCATGTCGGCTTTGAATGATCGCTCAGTATTTATACGCGATAGCTCGGACAGCCTGAACAAAGTGTAAAAGGCTGGTCTGAAACTTTCACAACGTGAATTTTAGTTTAACACAAGATGCGAGAAGAGGTTATGGGTCCTAACACCATTTGGTACATGACCTTTTCTCTTTCTTTGCCCCCATGCCGAATAAGATCTCAGGCACATAACAAACAGTGGTCTGTGCACCAGTCGGTCCAATCATAGTGGACAGCGGTCAGTATACCAGTCAGGCCGCCCATAGCGGACAGTGGTCAGTATACCAGTCTGACAGCTCACAGCGGACAGTAGTCAGGGTACCAGTCAGACCGCTCATAGCGGAAAGTGATCAGTAGCAAAAAAATGAGGGCTGGGTCCAAACCTAACATGGCGTATAGGGTATCATCAAGTAAAGGAGGGGAGGGTCAGATGGGGGGGGGGGTCTTTAATAGTCCTTGTCATTTGCTTGCTTTATGGCGGGGGAGGGGGGAAGAACCTACCCCCGCCTTTTCTTCGATACGCACAGCCAAGATATAGCAAAGAAAGAAGAGTTCAGCAACTGTGGAATTACATGTTATCCCCTTGGATTGTAGACGATTTAATGAAAAAAGGCTACACGATGCAAGGACACCCCCAACAATACCTGGTCTCATGTGGGTTGTACTTCATGGCTCTCTCGCACGTCAGGTACCAGTAAGCATGAGAGCAATGTATCAGGGCTAGGGCACAGGTAGCCCCAGTTCTGTGGCTGTAGGCCCGGTCAGATGTTTGCCCGTCCTACAGCCACAGAACTGGGGCTAGGGCACTGGGTAGACGTTTAACGTTACTTGAAAGAGTTTAAGACATCAGTGACCAGACTTTTGAAACAGGTACAGGGTATAATTATGGCGCAACAAATAGTACTTTTCCAGATTATTGACGGAGATGGCTCTCGTATGCAGCTATCGGTGAAAATGACAGAAAGCGAAATGCTCTTATGTTACTTTTGTTTTAAATGCGGGTGGTTGAGCGCATTATAGTTATATATACATATGGCACCAGTGGCTATTGATGACGGTGGTTAATTGGGACTGCCTATCTATTTCATTACACGATTGCTCATCGACTAACTGGTGACTTACCTCAGTTCGCTCAGTTCATGGTAGTCTGGCAAATCTTGAAGCTGTTGTCTGAAAATTTAAATTCTTAAAGAATTAGACGACGATGTCTATTTGGTTAGTGCATTTTTTTTCAGTATGTTCTATGTGTGAAGAGCCCGGGGTGAAGAGCCACTCTGGATGTATTAGGCTCAGTCTGCAGATACAGGGGACGGATACGGCCAGCTCCAGTACCAGATAATGTTTTAAGTTACATTTATCACACGGGGTTGGATGGAAGTTGGATGACGATATTTAACGGAGATGTGCCCACACGACCCATAAGATCATATACGTTCTATTAATAACTGCAGTGCGTCACTTCTCAGAAGATGACAATGAAACGTCATTACTGCCTTGATTCCGTCCTGATTAGCAGCGTGTTGCAGGAATATATGAAACATTAACTCTACACATAGTATCTATATCTCGTGTAAGCACAAGTTATGAGGCGTGCAAGGAGGACCTGGTGGAATCTCCGACGTGACTGATAATTGCAATAATACACCCCGAAAGCATAGCCTCCATGGGGCTTTTTACCAACCTGAAACATATGCGTTTTGACCTCACAACGGCGCATCCCGAAAAGAATCATTTGTAATCCTGCCCACCCGCCCCGATCCTAAAGCATCATTGTGCCCCCCACACCCCACCCCCCTACTCCGTTCCGTCCCTATCGTCCTATAGCATAATGGAGGAAAGTATGACTTACCTATATTCGTCGTGCGCTTGTCCGCTTGGCTGAAGGTCGTGAGCTCCAAATCGCCTGGAAATATACGTAAACGTATGTCTAACCCAGATACGCAAAAGTTAAAAAATCGAGACACCATGTGACCATACCACAAGCAACTTCGCTTATTTACTGCAACAAATATATTTTACCTTGTAATGTCCAACAGAGTAAGTGTCACTTGATCCCCATGTGACATTTTGGACAGCTCCGAGGATAGACCATTGACGTCCCACACTTGAATCAGTTTCGGGGGACTTCGCCACCCAGAACGGAAGACAAGGAGGTCTTTTGGTTTGCGCTTGATAAAAGCTGTTGCACCGTCTCGCCATTCCGCAATGCAGCCGGTGGTTACTGTTTCCAGTAGCTCCCTCGCTTCCTGTGACGTAACCGACAACGCAAGCAGTTCCTTCGAGCTGATGGTGTGCAGCGTGAGGTGGGTCCTGAGTTGCACGGGGCGGCCGCAGTTTGAGACCGCTTCCGGCTGCCTCTTCTGAATCTCGGCACCCTGGTATAGCAGACGATAAAGGTGTTCCGGGTGCCAGTGCACCTGCCCGGCGTCGGCGGCGAGTAGAAACGCCGTGCAGGCAGCGCGGCGGATCGCGCCCTCTTCTTGTGGGAGATCTCCGCACACGCTTTTGAGAGTGATTTCACCCTGGGCCAAGAGGCGCGGCTGTCTGAAAATTGAAAGGAACCAGTAATAATATTAATGGGCCAACATACACCCATCGCGACCAGCGGCCGGTCACCAAATCGCGACCAGTGGCCGGTCACCAAATCGCGACCAGTGGCCGGTCACCCATCGCGACCAGCGGCCGGTCACCCATCGCGACCAGCGGCCGGTCACCCATCGCGACCAGCGGCTGGTCACCTATCGTAACCAGCGGCCGGTCACCCATCGCGACCAGCGGCCAGTCGCCCATCGCGACCAGCGGCCGGTCACCCATCGCGACCAGCGGCCGGTCACCCATCGCGACCAGCGGCCGGTCACCTATCGCGACCACTGGCCGGTCACCAATCGTAACCAGCGGCCGGTAACCCATCGCGACCAGCGGCCCGTCGCCCATCGCGACCAGCGGCTGGTCACCCATCGTAACCAGCGGCCGGTCACCCGTCGCGACCAGCGGCCGATCACCCATCGTAACCAGCGGCCGGTCACCCATCGCGACCAGCGGCCGATCACCCATCGTAACCAGCGGCCGGTCACCCATCGCGACCAGCGGCCGGTCACCCATCGCGACCAGCGGCCGGTCACCCATCGCGACCAGCGGCCGGTCACCCATCGCGACCACTGGCCTGTCACCCATCGTAACCAGCGGCCGGTCACCCATCGCGACCAGCGGCCAGTCGCCCATCGCGACCAGCGGCCGGTCACCCATCGTAACCAGCGGCGGATCACCCATTGTAACCAGCGGCCGGTCACCCATCGCGACCAGCGGCCGGTCACCCATCGCGACCAGCGGCCGATCACCCATCGCGACCAGCGGCCGATCACCCATCGTAACCAGCGGCCGGTCACCCATCGCGACCAGCGGCCGGTCACCCATCGCGACCAGCGGCCGGTCACCCATCGCGACCACTGGCCTGTCACCCATCGTACCCAGCGGCCGGTCACCCATCGCGACCAGCGGCCAGTCGCCCATCGCGACCAGCGGCCCATCACCCATCGCGACCAGTGGCCCATCACCCGTCACGACCAGCGGCCGGTCACCCATCGCGACCAGTGGCCCATCACCCGTCACGACCAGCGGAGAGTCAGCGATTTAGCGATATAGATCCGGGGGGTGGGGGGTATAGATATGAATATTTGGAGTCGGTGATAGCTATGACAAGGTAGGCAAGGCTGAAAAAAGAACTTGCAGCATATTGGCATGTAGAGAAGAATGGGGGCGTTAGGGAAACACCTGCAAACGTAATCATCCCCTTCTTCTACGCGACAAAAATACGGGAGAAAGGCTGCATCTGGCGCCCCTAATATTAGATCATGATGAGGTAAGATATTTATTTAGCAATTCTTTTATTCAGGTAACTCAAGTTCCACATATAGGTGTCCAGTTGGACACGAGGCGTATGCCGGCAATCTCATGTTTTGAAGATGTGGTTGTCAAATAGCCACAGAACTGGGGCCAGGTTCCACATATCGGTGTCCAGGTGATGGCGAGGGGCGTGCTGGTGGCTTACCTTGCCTCTGCCTCTGTGTGGTCTCTGAGGTCTCCTCCTTCCATGACTGCTGTGATGGTCCGTCTCCGTTTACTCTGTGAGATAATGTAATCTCCGTCTGATGTATAAGCGAAAACAATTCATTGCATGCTGAAATTAATGTTGAAGAATTGTTCTCGAACATTAACTAATCTTTTCACGAAGGATAGAAACAAAAAACCAGTTCACTGACTAAACCAATATTTGGTAATCCAGCCGTCGTAACCGAGTAAGAAGAGCATACGATACATGCACATATCCTACGTCAGATGATACTAAGTCTACCATGCTGTTGTTCTGTATACTAGAGATATTTGGATATCCCAATGGAATAGTTGAATTAATACGCTCGCATTTTTGGTGCCAGTATCCCTATTATTTAGCATACAAGGCCGATATATTGAACTTTTGAATCAATAAATTTACAAACACAAACTTTCGGTGCGCCGATACGTACGCAAGCCAATTCATCTTTAAATACTTATTTGCACAAGTCTCTAAACAATTGCAATTAGCATTAATGCATTTTAACACATATTCAAATAATTACACATGTGTGTAATTATTTGCACAAAATAATTGCACATACGTGTAAATGTTTGCACATATCATTAATTGACTTATTGGTATGCGGAATAGATGCAATATGTGATGTCGAATTGAATTAATATATTCAAATAGCGCTAATTGCACACATACTAATTCAAATCTGCATGTCACTAATTAAATTCTTTATCTCAATTCCACATATCATTAACACAATTCCATACGTCATAAACACAATTCCATGTAGCTTTAACACAGGCCCACTTATCACTAATTAAATTCCACTAATCTTCAATTCATTTACACATATTAATAACCCCCCGACCTAACTAGCTCGCCCGAACAAATCCAGCTAGCCCTCGACCATATGGAGCCCCCAGGCCTGCGCAGCCTTTCCCCATGGTGACCCTCCGGCCAAGGCAGCCCTCCCCTATAGTGAACCCTCCGCCCAAGGCAGCCCTTCCATATAGTGACCATCAGGCCAAGGCAACCCTCCAGCCAGGCGAGCCCTCCTCCCACAGCAGCCCTCCCCCATAGTGAACCCTCCGGCCAAGGCAACCCTCCACCATAGTGAACACTCCGGCCAAGGCAGCCCTCCACCATAGTAAACCCTCCGGCCAAGGCAGCCCTCCACCACAGTGAACATACCGGCCAAGGCAGCCCTCCACCATAGTAAGCCCTCCGCCCAGGCGAGCCCTCCGGCCAAGGCAGCCCTCCCCCATAGTGAACATCTGGGAAAGGCAGAGCCCCCCCCCCACCCCGCCCCCCCATAGTGAGCACTCCGGCCAAGGCAGCCCTCCACCATGATAGTGACCATCATTCCAAGGCAGCCCTCCGCCCAGGCGAGCACTCCGACCAAGGCAGCCCTTCCATATAGAGAACCTTTGGCCAAGGCAGCCCTCCCCCATAGTAAGCCCTCCGACCAAGGCAGGCCATCCATATAGTGACCATCAGGCCAAGGCAGCCCTCCACCTAGGCGAGCCTTCCGGCCAAGACAGCCCTCCCCAATAGTGAACCATCCGGCCAAGGCAGCCCTCCACCATAGTGAACACTCCGGCCAAGGCAGCCCTTCCCTAAAGCGACCCTCAGGCCAAAGCATTCCTCCACACAGGTGAACCCTCCGGCCTGGGCAGCCCTCCCCGATAGTGAGCATTCCGACCAAGGCGGCCCTTCCTCATAGTAACCATAAGGCCAAGGCAGCCCTCCACCAAGGCGAGCCCTGCAGCCAAGGCAGAGCACCCCCACAGTGAACCCTTCGGTCAAGGCAGCCCTTCCACATAGTGACCCTCGGGCCAAGGCAGTCTTCCACCCAGGCGAGCCCTCTGGCCTGGGCACCCCCCCCCCCATAGTGAGCCCTCCGGCCAAGGCAGCCCTCCTCCCTAGTGAAACATCCAGTCAAAGCAGCCCTTCCCTATGGTGACCCTCAGGCCAAGGCAGTCCTCCACCTAGGCGAGCCCTCCGGCCTGGACAGCACTTCCCCACAGTGAGCCCTCCGGCCAAGGCAGCCCTTTCGGCCAAGGCAGCCCTCCCCCATAGTGAACCCCCAGCCAAAGCAGCCATCCCCAGTAGGATGGGGATGGATGAACCCTCCGGCTAAGGCAGCCCTCCACCATAGTGACCCTCCGACCAAGGCAGCAATCCCCCACAAAGAGCCCTCCGGCCAAGGCAGCCCTTTCGGCCAAGGCAGCCCTCCCCCATAGTGAACCCCAAGCCAAAGCAGCCATCCCCAGTAGTGAACCCTCCGGCTAAGGCAGCCCTCCACCATAGTGACCCTCCGACCAAGGCAGCAATCCCCCACAGTGAGCCCTGCGGCCAAGGCAGCCTTCCCCCACAGTAAACTTCCGACCAAGACAACCCTCATCCATAGTGAGCCCTTCAACCTGGGCAGCCCTTCCATATAGTATCATCAGGCCAAGACAACCCTCCCCTACAGTGAGCTCTCCGGCCAAGGCAGACCTCCCCGACAGCGAGCTCTAAGGCCAAGGCAGCCTGTCCCTCTACCATAGAGGGCTTTGCGGGCCCTCTACCCTAGCAAGCCCTCCGCCGTAGCGACCCCTCTGCATAGCAAGCCCCACGTCTTAGCGGGCTCTCTACCCTAGCAAGCCACACGGCTTAGCGGGCCTTCTACCCTAGCAAGCCCCACGGCTTAGCGGGCCATTTATCCTAACAACACTATGGCTTAGCGGATCCTCTACCAGAGCAAGCCTTACGGCTTAGCGGACCTTCGACCCTAGCAAGCCTTATGGCTTGGCGGGCCCTCTACCTTAGCAAGCACTACGGTTTAGCGATCCCTCCTTCCTAGCGGGCTCTCCATCTCAGACAGCCAGCTAAATTCCATGCTATTTAGATATATGTTTAAATGCTTTAATGTCATGTCCAAATCCGTTCAACATAATTTTAAATAGTTTACCATATAGATTTAACATATACAAATAATTTAACATATATATTTAACATATATAAATAATTTGACATATACGTTTGACATATATGAATATTTATACATATGTGCAATTATTCAGAGATATGTTAAATGAAATTTGTGATGTGTACAACTATTCAGGATATGCTGAAATAATTTAATGATATGTGCATATATTTGGATATATGCGCAATTACTTAGATATATGTAGAAATATTTGGATATATCTGCAATTATTCAAAGATATGTGCAAATAAGTAATTAAAGATAAAATGGCTCTCCATAGATATGTACCCCGCGGCTGACAACACGGCCGACCGGATTCGCCAAGTGGCGACACTGCGGGGTCCACGAGGTGGGGCTGGAAGTGTTCGACCCCTTAGGTGTATATTCCAGCCCCCAGGTTGACTCTGAAACCAAGGTAAATAACTGATGACTTACCAGCCGGATCAACGAGTGTCGCCTCTATAACTTCTGTCGGTCTGACTCAGTCCTTCTCTCGCGCTGTCTCTCTCTCTCTCTCTCTCTGGTCTCTTGCCACGTTAGTGCTGCTGATACCAAACGACTTGCGATATCGCAGAACAACCGTCGACGCGTCCGAGAAAATGGTTTCTGGCCCGCAAACGGGTCCAGGGTGTTATATAGCTGTGTGGCCTCTCCCAGCCATGCAGGCGCAATGCAAACCTTTGCCCCGCCGCTCCCCACCACATACAGAGCCCCGCCGACTGCCTCGAGTGGCTAACATAGCTCACACATAGCTCACACATAAACCCCACACCCACGTCAGTACTAAGATGTCAGCTTAGAGCTACCGGATGCAAAAATAGAAAGAAGAAGAAGGTCTGGTAAAACATTAGAGGTTCAAGTGACTCAGATTGAGCATAGCCGCTTGCCGAACGTACGCCCACGACCAGAGCCAAACTTAACCTAGTTGCATTCGTTGATATTGCAGCCCGGGAGGGGTGGGGGATGGTGGGGGGGGGGGGGGGAGGGGGCGGCGCTACCTCGCGGTCGTTTTCCCATGCCAGGGCGAACCATTGTTAAGCTTATACAGGCGCCTGTTGATGCCACACTGGAAGTAAATAACTTTGACGAAGTATTTTCACTTTTGGTTTCTTCACTTAAATTCTAGGTAGCGTGATTACATATCCGTTGGTGTGTGTGTTGTAATCTCTCGATTCTCTATCGCGGGTGGTGGTCGGTCGTTTCGGCTGCTCTCTTTATATACACTGGGCTCTCACAGGCCAGCTCTACCCCTACTGTAGAGCAAATGTGACCTACTTTCGCTGCTCCCCAACGACATTGACCTTCCAGCCCGCACGCACGTGCTCTATGGGCTGGGGTGCCCGCGCGTAACCTGAGAGGCTTAACGATACGCAAGCAGTCCATCCCCCCCCCTACCCCCCTCCCCTCCATCACCAGGACTTACATCTGCGATCTCCACAATATAAAGCTATTCGGGTAGCATAATTGTCGTTCCCGGGCGGATCTATCTGTTTTCATGGGTTTGGTGGGGGGGGGGGGGGAGGGGGACGTTGCATTTACACAATTTTCCTTTGCGATGTACTTCGTCGGAATTCCCGACTTTCACAGTGTACGCTCAGATCCACAATCCCGACTTTCACAGTCTACGCACGGATGCACAATAACGTAGGATACACAGCGAGTGCCCTGGCCGCCCCCCCCCCCTCCACCTTTCTGGGTGTACGAGCAGCGGGTAGGGTATGACGTTCGAGGATCATACTGTAGGATACACAGCGAGTGCCTCCCCCCCCCTCCCTGTATGTTGGAGCAGCGTGTAGGGTATGATGTGATGTTCGATGATGATACTGTAGGATACACAGCCAGTGCCCTCCACCCCCCCCCCCCCCGTCACTGGGTGTTGGAGCGGCTGCCGGATGCAGGCGCGCTTGACG
The DNA here is from genome assembly GCA_964019135.1 of Arenicola marina. Taxonomy (NCBI): domain Eukaryota; kingdom Metazoa; phylum Annelida; class Polychaeta; family Arenicolidae; genus Arenicola; species Arenicola marina. The sequence goes on along the minus strand of OZ025253.1, from coordinate 40,215,905 downwards.
ACCCGGATCCTGACCCTGTATCTCCACCGACGATTTCCGCAAAACGGACCCAGTTTTGAAAAACGTGGCACACGTGGCGAGTTCCCGCAAGAGGTGACCTCATTCTGGCCGCGCCAGACGGCATGGGATAAAACTACGAGATGCTAGACACGATAAACAGGATACCAAGCCGGTTTCCACTTACCCCATTTGTACCCAGCATATAGGACGTTAAAGCTTGACATACGTGCTGAAATGTAACACATATATACAACCCATCACTGTTAGTGTCCTAAATATGGGGCGCTAGGAGTGAGAGGCCACGTGTATTTCCCGCAATGGCCTGTCATTACTTGAAAGTTAGGCCAGTGTCATGGCCTGTGGGCCTAATGGCCCACATGGAACTGCTGGGCCCCATGGCCTGTGGGGAACTGCTTGGCCCTATGGCCTGTGGGGAACTGCTTGGCCCTATGGCCTGTGGGGAACTGCTGGGCCCCATGGCCTGTGGGGAACTGCTTGGCCCCATGGCCTGTGGGGAACTGCTGGGCCCCATGGCCTGTGGGGAACTGCTGGGCCCCATGGCCTGTGGGGAACTGCTTGGCCCTATGGCCTGTGGGGAACTGCTGGGCCCCATGGCCTGTGGGGAACTGCTGGGCCCCATGGCCTGTGGGGAACTGCTGGGCCCCATGGCCTGTGGGGAACTGCTGGGCCCCATGGCCTGTGGGGAACTGCTGGGCCCCATGGCCTGTGGGGAACTGCTGGGCCCCATGGCCTGTGGGGAACTGCTTGGCCCTATGGCCTGTGGGGAACTGCTGGGCCCTATGGCCTGTGGGGGACTGCTGGGCCCTATGGCCCACATGGAACTGCTTGGCCCTATGGCCTGTGGGGAACTGCTTGGCCCTATGGCCTGTGGGGGACTGCTGGGCCCCATGGCCTGTGGGGAACTGCTTGGCCCTATGGCCTGTGGGGAACTGCTTGGCCCTATGGCCTGTGGGGGACTGCTGGGCCTTATGGCCCACATGGAACTGCTTGGCCCTATGGCCTGTGGGGAACTGCTTGGCCCTATGGCCTGTGGGGAACTGCTGGGCCCCATGGCCTGTGGGGAACTGCTTGGCCCCATGGCCTGTGGGGAACTGCTTGGCCATATGGCCTGTGGGGAACTGCTTGGCCCTATGGCCTGTGGGGAACTGCTGGGCCTCATGGCCCACATGGAGCTGCTTGGCCCTATGGCCTGTGGGGAACTGCTTGGCCCTATGGCCTGTGGGGAACTGCTTGGCCCTATGGCCTGTGGGGGACTGCTTGGCCCTATGGCCTGTGGGGAACTGCTTGGCCCTATGGCCTGTGGGGAACTGCTTGGCCCTATGGCCTGTGGGGGACTGCTTGGCCCTATGGCCTGTGGGGAACTGCTTGGCCCTATGGCCTGTGGGGAACTGCTTGGCCCTATGGCCTGTGGGGGACTGCTTGGCCCTATGGCCTGTGGGGAACTGCTGGGCCCTATGGCCTGTGGGGAACTGCTGGGCCCTATGGCCTGTGGGGGACTGCTTGGCCCTATGGCCTGTGGGGGACTGCTGGGCCTTATGGCCCACATGGAACTGCTTGGCCCCATGGCCTGTGGGGAACTGCTTGGCCCTATGGCCTGTGGGGGACTGCTTGGCCCTATGGCCTGTGGGGAACTGCTGGGCCCTATGGCCTGTGGGGAACTGCTTGGCCCTATGGCCTGTGGGGGACTGCTTGGCCCTATGGCCTGTGGGGAACTGCTTGGCCCTATGGCCTGTGGGGGACTGCTGGGCCCTATGGCCTGTGGGGAACTGCTGGGCCCTATGGCCTGTGGGGAACTGCTGGGCCCTATGGCCTGTGGGGAACTGCTTGGCCCTATGGCCTGTGGGGGACTGCTTGGCCCTATGGCCTGTGGGGAACTGCTGGGCCCTATGGCCTGTGGGGAACTGCTGGGCCCTATGGCCTGTGGGGGACTGCTTGGCCCTATGGCCTGTGGGGGACTGCTGGGCCTTATGGCCCACATGGAACTGCTTGGCCCCATGGCCTGTGGGGAACTGCTTGGCCCTATGGCCTGTGGGGGACTGCTTGGCCCTATGGCCTGTGGGGAACTGCTGGGCCCTATGGCCTGTGGGGAACTGCTGGGCCCTATGGCCTGTGGGGGACTGCTTGGCCCTATGGCCTGTGGGGGACTGCTGGGCCTTATGGCCCACATGGAACTGCTTGGCCCCATGGCCTGTGGGGAACTGCTTGGCCCTATGGCCTGTGGGGGACTGCTTGGCCCTATGGCCTGTGGGGAACTGCTGGGCCCTATGGCCTGTGGGGAACTGCTTGGCCCTATGGCCTGTGGGGGACTGCTTGGCCCTATGGCCTGTGGGGAACTGCTTGGCCCTATGGCCTGTGGGGGACTGCTTGGCCCTATGGCCTGTGGGGAACTGCTGGGCCCTATGGCCTGTGGGGAACTGCTGGGCCCTATGGCCTGTGGGGAACTGCTTGGCCCTATGGCCTGTGGGGGACTGCTTGGCCCTATGGCCTGTGGGGAACTGCTGGGCCCTATGGCCTGTGGGGAACTGCTGGGCCCTATGGCCTGTGGGGGACTGCTTGGCCCTATGGCCTGTGGGGGACTGCTGGGCCTTATGGCCCACATGGAACTGCTTGGCCCCATGGCCTGTGGGGAACTGCTTGGCCCTATGGCCTGTGGGGGACTGCTTGGCCCTATGGCCTGTGGGGAACTGCTGGGCCCTATGGCCTGTGGGGAACTGCTTGGCCCTATGGCCTGTGGGGGACTGCTTGGCCCTATGGCCTGTGGGGGACTGCTGGGCCCCATGGCCTGTGGGGAACTGCTTGGCCCCATGGCCTGTTGGAAACTGCTGGGCCCCATAGCCTGTGGGGAACTGCTGGGCCCCATGGCCTTTGGGGAACTGCTGGGCCCCATGGCCTGTGGCAAACTGCTGGACCATATGGCCTGCGGTGAACTACTGGGCAATATGGCCTGTGGGGAACTGCTGGGCCCCATGGCCTGTGGGAAACTGCTAGGCCCTATGACCTGTGGGGAACTGCTGGGCCCTATGGCCTGTGGGGAACTGCTGGGCCCCGCAACCTGTGAGGAACTGCTGGGCCCTATGGCCTGTTGGGAACTGCTGGGCACCATGGCCTGTGGCGAACTTCTGGGCCCCACGGCCTGCGAGAAACTGCTGGGCCCAATGGCCCACATGGAACTGCTGGGCCCCATGGCCTGTGGGAAACTGCTGGGCCCTATGGCCTATGGGGAACTGTTGGGCACCATGGCCTGTGGCGAACTGCTGGGCCCCACGGCCAGTGGGGAACTGTTGGGCCCCATGGCCTGTGGGGAACTGCTGGGCCCCACAGCCTGTGGGGAACTGCTGGGCCCTATGGCCTGTGGGGAACTGGTGGACCCCATGGCCTGTGATTTGAGCAATATCTCTAGTGGTCGCAGCAGTGTCCCCACTGATCGTAACATTGTCCCCACTGATCGGTGCAGTGTCTCCACTGATCGCTGCAGTGTCTCCACTGATCGCTGCAGTGTCCACACTGGTCGCTGCAGTTTCCCCACTGATCGCTGCAGTGTCTCCACTGATCGCTGCACTGTCCACACTGATCGCTGCAGTGTCCACACTGATCGCTGCAGTGTCTCACCTGATCACGGCAGTGTACCCGCCGATCACGGCAGTGTACCCGCCGATCGCTGCAGTGTCACCACTGATCGCTGCAGTGTCCACACTGATCGCTGCAGTGTCCAAACTGATCGCTGCAGTGTCTCCACTGATCGCTGCATTGTCCACACTGATCGCTGCAGTGTCCCCACTGATCGCTGCACTGTCCACACTGATCGCTGCAGTGTCCACACTGATCGCTGCAGTGTCTCCGCTGATCACGGCAGTGTACCCGCCGATCGCTGCAGTGTACCCACTGATCGCTGCAGTATCCCCACTGATCGCTGCAGTGTCTCCACTGATCGCTGCAGTGTCCACACTGATCATTGCAGTGTCTCCACTGATCACTGCAGTGTCTCCGCTGATCACGGCAGTGTACCCGCCGATCGCTGCAGTGTACCCGCCGATCGATGCAGTGTACCCACTGATCGCTGCAGTATCCCCACCGATCGCTGCAGTGTCCCCACTGATCATTGCAGTGTCTCCACTGATCACTGCAGTGTCTCCACTGATCGCTGCAGTGTCCACACTGATCACTGCAGTGTACCCACTGATCGCTGCAGTGTCTCCTCTGATCGCTGCAGTGTCCACACTGATCACTGCAGTGTACCCACTGATCGCTGCAGTGTCTCCTCTGATCGCTGCAGTGTCCCCACTGATCGCTGCAGTGTCCCCACTGATCGCTGCAGTGTCCCCACTGATCGCTGCAGTGTCCCCACTGATCGTTGCAGTGTCTCCACTGATCACGTAAGTGCACTCACCGATAGCTGCAGTGTCCCCACTGATCGCTGCAGTGTCCCTACTGATTGCTGCAGTGTCCCCACTGATTGCTGCAGTGTACCCACCGATCGCTGCAGTGTCCCCATTGATCGCTGCACTGTCCACACTGATCGCTGCAGTGTCCACACTGATCGCTGCAGTGTCTCCGCTGATCACGGCAGTGTACCCGCCGATCGCTGCAGTGTACCCACTGATCGCTGCAGTATCCCCACTGATCGCTGCAGTGTCTCCACTGATCGCTGCAGTGTCCACACTGATCATTGCAGTGTCTCCACTGATCACTGCAGTGTCTCCGCTGATCACGGCAGTGTACCCGCCGATCGCTGCAGTGTACCCGCCGATCGATGCAGTGTACCCACTGATCGCTGCAGTATCCCCACCGATCGCTGCAGTGTCCCCACTGATCATTGCAGTGTCTCCACTGATCACTGCAGTGTCTCCACTGATCGCTGCAGTGTCCACACTGATCACTGCAGTGTACCCACTGATCGCTGCAGTGTCTCCTCTGATCGCTGCAGTGTCCACACTGATCACTGCAGTGTACCCACTGATCGCTGCAGTGTCTCCTCTGATCGCTGCAGTGTCCCCACTGATCGCTGCAGTGTCCCCACTGATCGCTGCAGTGTCCCCACTGATCGCTGCAGTGTCCCCACTGATCGTTGCAGTGTCTCCACTGATCACGTAAGTGCACTCACCGATAGCTGCAGTGTCCCCACTGATCGCTGCAGTGTCCCTACTGATTGCTGCAGTGTCCCCACTGATTGCTGCAGTGTACCCACCGATCGCTGCAGTGTCCCCACTGATCGCTGCAGTGTCCCCACTGAAGAGGCGGTAAACCCAATGGGCTATGGAGGGCCCCTGAGGAGGGGGTGAGGTGGAGGGGGGGGGGGGAGGGGGGGTACCCACGCATGATGTGCACCAGATTACGTCCGTTTCTGCAGCAGGACATTCGGACATTCTCATCAAATGTTTATTTATGGTACTCGACTCCAAAGTAAAACAGTACAAAGTAGTAATCAAGTATTTGGCATCAACTGTAAGTGAAACTGACGACCAGATGCATCCAGATGCCCCGCTGCGCATGCTTCAGTACTTGAGATACGCCTGAATACATACAATGGAGATATTATTAAAATTCATTTGTAAGAGCTAGATACCAATCAGAAGCTTAATTGTCGGCAGAGCCCAACTCAGAGAGGGACGGGGGATGGCAGAGAGGACAGGGACAGGGGGAGGCGGGGAAGGGGGAGGGGGGTGGCAGTGACGGTGGGGACGACGGGGGCTGAGGGGAAGGCAGGGATGACGGGGCCAGTGGGGTCGGCGGGGGCTGAGGGGAGGGCAGGGATGACGGGGCCAGTGGGGTCGGCGGTGAAGGCGGAGATAGCAGGAAATTAGGGCCCAGTGGGGAGGACCTGTAATGAAGGGACGGTGGAGACAAAGGGGACCGAGGGACCGGTGGGGACCGAGGGACCGGTGGGGACCGAGAGGACGGAGGGGACGGTGGGGACGGAGGGGACGGAGGAGACGGAGGGGACGGAGGGAACGGAGGGGACCGAGGGGACGGGGGGACGGAGGGGACGGAGGGGACCGAGGGGACGCAGGGGACGGAGGGGACGGAGGGGACGGAGGGGACCGAGGGGACGGAGGGGTCGGAGGGCACGGTGGAGACGAAGGGGACCGAGGGGACCGAGGGGACCGAGGGAACCGAGCGGATGGAGGGTACGGGGGGACGGAGGGGACGGGGGGGACGAAGGGAACAGAGGGGACCGAGGGGACGGAGGGGACCGAGGGGACGGAGGGGACGAGGGGGACGGAGGGGACGGAGGGGACGGAGGGGACCGAGGGGACGGGGGGACGGAGGGGACGAGGGGGACGGAGCGGACGGAGGGGACGAAGGGGACGGAGGGGACCGAGGGGACGGGGGGACGGAGGGGGCGGAGGGGACGGAGGGGACCGAGGGGACGGATGGGGACGGGGGGGACGGAGGGGACGAAGGGGACGGGGGGACGGAGGGGACGGAGGGGACGGAGGAGACGGAGGGGATGGAGGGGACGGAGGGGACGGAGGGGACGGGGGGACGGAGGGGACGGAGGGGACGGAGGGAACGGAGAGGACGGGGGGACGGAAGGGACGGATGGGGACGGGGGGGACGGAGGGGACGGAGGAGACGGGGGGACGGAGGGGACGGAGAGGACGGAGGAGACGGAGGGGATGGAGGGGACGGAGGGGACGGAGGAGACGGAGGAGACAGAGGGGAGCGAGAGGACGGAAGGTACGCGGGGTACGGAGGTGACGGAGGGGACGGAGGTGACGGAGGGGACGGAGGGGACGTGGGGGGCGGTGCGGAGGGTGAGGTCGCTGGGGGCGGCGAGGACGGTGGAAACGGATACGTCGGATCCGACAGATACATGGGGTCCGACAGATACATGGGGTCCGACAGATACATGGGGTCCGACAGATACATGGAGTCCCACAGACCGATGGATCCAACGGATGCATTGGGTCCGACAGATACATGGGGTCCGACAGACCGATGGGTCCGACAGAAATATGGCACAGCCATGGAGTGAGACTGCAAGCAAGACGCGAAATGTGCGTTTAGTATAGACAGATAGAGCACGGTCATTGGGTGGGCTGTCCCGGCCATTGCAAGCCTTGAAAATGCGAGACCATTACTGTAAGACTATAGATGTATAGAAAGATTGATTAGATTAGTTTTCCACGAAGGACGTGCGTGTGGGCAAATAGGGCCCAGCCATGGAGTCAGATGTCCCGGGTTATTCACGGCAAGCAAGCCGTGAAAAATGCGAGCACCAAGGCAATATGTGGCATAGAGAGAGAGAGAACGGACTCGCATTTACGTGGGGGAAGAGGTGGGGGGGGCAAGGGTATTTCGGGCTTTTCATGGCAAGCAAGCCGTGAAATATGCGAGACTACTGCACTGCATGTGTAATGTAGAGAGGGAGCTTTCTCCACGGGGAGCGAGCGTGAAAGTCCGGGGCCAGACCACTACACTAGCATAGAGACGGGTTCTACTTCTCCACGGGGGACGTGACGGGAGAAATAGAGTATAGTGATGGATAGCTTTGACATCAAAACCCATACCTACAAGATAAGGGTTTTGATTAGTGGCATATCATTTCCATGTAGCAGTCATTTAAAAATTTGTAAGAAGGATAGTGACATACTCTTTCTGTATCCTTAGGTGTCAGTCTTACTATATGGTAAATATGCTGAGTTCTATCCCAAAGAGAAATGAGAAATTTGCGTCATGACACATGTGGACTTGATCAGCAGGGCACAGCTCTGATCTGGAAGGCACAGCTCTGGTCTGGAAGGCACAGCTCTGGTCTCGAGGGCGCAGTTCTGATTTGCAGGGCACAGCTCTGATCTGGAGGGCGCAGCTCTGATCTGCAGGGCGCAGCTCTGATATGCAGGGCACAGTTCTGATCTGTAGGGCGCTAGGTTGATCTACAGGGTGCAGCTCTGATATGCAGGGCACAGTTCTGATCTGTAGGGCGCTAGGTTGGTCTGCAGGGCGCAGCTCTGATATGCAAGGCACAGTTCTGATCTGTAGGGCGCTAGGTTGATCTGAAGAGCGCAGCTCTGATATGCAGGGCACAGTTCTGATCTGTAGGGCGCTAGGTTGGTCTGCAGGGCGCAGCTCTGATATGCAGGGCACAGTTCTGATCTGTAGGGCGCTAGGTTGGTCTGCAGGGCGCAGCTCTGATATGCAGGGCACAGTTCTGATCTATAGGGCGCTACGTTAATCTGCAGGGCGCTACGTTGATCTGCAGGGCGCTACGTTGATCTGCCGGGCGCTACGTTGATCTGCAGGGCGCAGCTCTGATATGCTGGGCACAGTACTGATCTGTAGGGCTCTAGGTTGGTCTGCAGGGCGCAGCTCTGATATGCAGGGCACAGTGCTGATCTATAGGGCGCTACGTTGATCTGCAGGGCGCAGCTCTGATATGCAGGGCACAGTTCTGATCTGTAGGGCGCTAGGTTGATCTGCAGGGCGCAGCTCTGATATGCAGGGCACAGTTCTGATCCATAGGGCGCTACGTTGATCTGCAGGGCGCAGCTCTGATATGCAGGGCACAGTTCTGATCTATAGGGCACTACGTTGATCTGCAGGGCGCAGCTCTGATTAATGACTGAACAGTCACACAGAGTGACTGATCCAGAGGCCCAGCTCTGCCCTCACCCGGAGTGACTGATTAAGAGGTCCGGTTCTGCCCTCACTCGGAGTGACTTATCCGGAGGGCCAGCTCTGCCCTCACCCGGAGTGACTGATCCAGAGGTCCAGCTCTGTCCGCACCCGGAGTGACTGATCCAGAGGTCCAGCTCTGCCCTCATCCGGAGAGACTGATCCAGAGGTCCAGCTCTGTCCTCACCAGGAGTGACTGATTCATAGATCCAGCTCTGTCCTCACCAGAAGTGATTGATTCATAGATCCAGCTCTGCCCTCACCCGGAGTGACTGATGCAGTAGTACTAAAGTGATCGATCTTTGATGGGCCAGTGGTCGTACCGCATTGCAGAAATCGTATTTCGAAATTATACTATTTGGGAACGCCTGAATAACGGGAGAGCCCAAAACTGTCGTATTAAAACAATAATGCACAAAGGATCATTAACGACCACATGATCATTAGCACCAGAACAAAAGATCATTAACTACCACATGATCACTACCACCGAAACAAAGGATCATTAACTATCTCATGATCACTAGCACCAAAACAAAGAATCATTAGCACCAGAACAAAGAATCATTAGCATCAGAACAAAGAATCATGAACTACTACGTGATCACTAGCAGAGCAAAGAATGATTAACAACATGATCACTGGCATGTCACAAAGAATATTTAACTATACGATCAGTAGCACCAAAATAAAGGATCGTTGACTACATTATCAGTAGCAAAACAGAGGACCGCTTGATGTGGCCCACAGAAGGCAGCTGACGCTAGGATGACAGCTTGATCTCGTCAAAAACAGGCAGCTGACAGTAGGTTGGCTGGCAGCTGCTCATACGCGTTTTACTTGTGACCAGGAGCGGATATTTACCCTTCTTGTGCGCTGGGTGGTCGAGAATATGAGCCAGTTTCCTTGGTCTGGGAAAAAAATGTCCTGAAATGCGCCAAAAAATTTTTTTTTGTCAGATATTATATTTATCATTTTTGAATTTCTACAATTATATTAACGGCTATGCAAACATATCGGTGAAAGTTATAATCGTATTGACCAATATAAACCTGTCGACGCCATAAACACATTAATAATATCAATATCTTAACACAAAAAAACAATCTGTGGACGATGTAAGATACTGACCCTATAAACATGTTGACAATATGAACAGATGGGCAATATCAACTGTGACAATACGAACGCATGGACAATATAAATGCATTTGTTTAAATAATTTGTTTAGTTTAATGTTATCTATGCTGGCGTTTCGCGCCAATTAACCCAAAACGATTAAACCTCATATTTAGCAGAACGGCAAATTTGCTTCAAATGGAATGATAAATACGGCAGAACATGGATTTTGTGCTTGACAACTGATCGTTGGTTGACAGCTATGTCCGAAGCCTGATGACGTAGAACACAAGAAAGCTATAATTTCTCACAGGAGATGCAGTTTAGCCAAAAAATTCCCTGATCAACATACCGTGGTAGGTATTGCATACTATATATGTGTACTGATACACTAAACACATCATTTATATTCAAAACATTTCTCAGGGATTGCTGCATGAGTACCTCGAGTAATCAGTAAAGATCTCACCAGTGACACAGTTATACTCATGTAGCATGTCGTTAGTCGCTTTAAAGGATGACTTTCAGATTTGGAATATCACTAGCAGAAACATGTCCAGACGCATGCCAAAAAAGATGGCAAGAAATGGTGACACTTTTTAAACAATATAACATCTCTAGGTGGCACCTTTGTAATCATAACGACCGTAAAACTGACTTTGCCACACTTAGCAGAAATGCATTGGATACATTGTTGGATGTGTTGCAGCGTTAAAACTCCCTGAGGATTGCATAGAAGAACGTCACTTTTCACTCGCAGCTATACAGATGAATTAAGATCCATTCGTAGATTCACATATTATGATCACGATTGTAAAAATAATGACTGGTAGAACCACATTTTTCATGTTACTTAGATAAAAGGTGTCTTCCATCTGTAAACCGAACAACGCTCCATATGTTGAAGGATTGAACGCACAACCTTACGTCGACTGAGCTAACAGACTATTATTACGAGTGATGGTCGTGCTAACTAGTACAATAACATTAAAGCCGAATGCGGTTAAAATCGTCTTATCTGACCCAACTCGCCCTGTGGCCCCTTCAATAGTCAATCGTTGCCATAGTTACACTGCGTAGAACAATGGAACATGACGTCACGCACAAAATAATAGTCGATTTAAACGGCCCGCCTAGCTGGTCGCGATACAAGCTTACTGAAACATACTGGGTGTATTTGATTATGCGCGCAGAGTACCTCGATCACGACGTCTTGTAAATCAAACAATGAAATTCGTGCCCCAAGCGTTGCGTCACGTGATCAATTTCACCGCTCCGCGTGCTCTCGGGTTCGAGCAGGGGCACAAGGATTTCCAACATGGCTTGAAAAAGGAACAGCCGAAGTGGATCGTTTCACTTGCAATTACGAGCTCGCAACCGTATCTTTTATATGCTAATTTAACAAGAGATCGCAATTTTACGAGCCCCGAAAATAAAAATTATACTAATATTATTAAAATTACTAATATTATACCCCACTCTATTATTGGGGCCGTTATTATTGCGGCCATCTTCGTGCAATTTATTTTCTAGCAATATTATTCAAAAACATGTTTGCCATATATTTACATTTTTCGTTTCTCTTCGGGCAGGCAATTCTTTTTTTTTTAATTTACGAGCAAAAGTTCGAGATCTTAGTGAAATGACATCCACATAACTCCTTCGTCGGCCATGTTGCATGTCACGTCTGAATATCAGACACAGGAAACTTTAAAAGCGCATACGCAAAAAAATCATGCCGAGCAAGCAAAGTGCATAATCAAATACCCCCACTGATGTGGTGGAAATAAGGCGACTGGCTCACAACATCTGGAAAAACATTTTACTTCGAACGTTGTGTGCGAAAGTTAAACAACAGAACAAGGAGACATGCTAATGCCCAGTACATATCATATGTGCGGTGAACTTGAATTTAAACTAAACTCGTAATAATAGTAATTAGGCGAGTTTTGCATGGCGTTAGGCACATTATTGACCTAATCCCCCGTCAACTCGCGCTATTGTTATAGTGGTCTGCAGCCCAGTGCGCTAACCACTACACCAGGGAGGCCTTCTTCTAACTACTAGACCACGGAGACCACCTTCTAACCACCAAACAAGGGAGGCCACCCTCTAACCGTAAGAACAACACTAGCCACATTGAGCGTAGACAAATCCCAATCGACGTTACCATGGATATAATAGGTTAGTATCGCACCTTTATTCTAAGGCAAGGATGTGTAACCATGGTTAACTCGGATATGGCGGGAGCGCCCTTGATGGAAATCTACTTGACCATGGGAGCCCTCAGAGCGACGTCAACACACGTGCCTCGTCTCGACGTCAACATGGGCACCTGTCAACAAACAGTCGCCATAGTAACCAGGAAAGAGGCGGCATGGAACTGACAGGCCACGACGATCACCTACCGTTGGAGTCAGCCATCGTGGTCGGCACTACTCTTTAAACCGACTGACAAGTCAAAGAGCCACGTACCGTTGGAGTCGGCCCCCTTTATCGGCACTTCTCTTTACACCGACTGACAGGTCAAGAGAACCACGTACTGTTGGAGTCAGCCATCGTGGTCGGCACTACTCTTTAAACCGACTGACAGGTCAAAGAGCCACGTACCGTTGGAGTCGGCCCCCTTTATCGGCACTTCTCTTTACACCGACTGACAGGTCAAGAGAACCACGTACTGTTGGAGTCAGCCATCGTTGTCGGCACTTCTCTTTAAACCGACTGACAGGTCAAAGAGCCACGTACCGTTGGAGTCGGCCCCCTTTGTCGGCACTTCTCTTTACACCGACTGACAGGTCAGGAGAACGACGTACTGTTGGAGTCAGCCATCGTTGTCGGCACTTCTCTTTAAACCGACTGACAGGTCAAGAGAACCACGTACTGTTGGAGTCAGCCATCGTTGTCGGCACTTCTCTTTAAACCGACTGACAGGTCAAGAGAACCACGTACTGTTGGAGTCAGCCATCGTTGTCAGCACTCCATTTAAACCGACTGACAGGTCAAAGAGCCACGTACCGTTGGAGTCGGCCCCCTTTGTCGGCACTTCTCTTTACACCGACTGACAGGTCAAGAGAACCACGTACTGTTGGAGTCAGCTATCGTTGTCTTCACTTCTCTTTAAACCGACTGACAGGTCAGGAGAACCACGTACTGTTGGAGTCAGCCATCGTTGTCGGCACTTCTCTTTAAACCGACTGACAGGTCAAGAGAACCACGTACTGTTGGAGTCAGCCATCGTTGTCGGCACTTCCCTTTAAACCGACTGACAGGTCAAGAGAACCACGTACCGTTGGAGTCAGCCACCGTTGTCGGCACTTCTCGTTACACCGAATGACAGGTCAAGAGAACCACGTACTGTTGGAGTCAGCCCTCTTAGTCGGCACTTCTCTTTACACCGACTGACAGGTCAAGAGAATCACGTACTGTTGGAGTCAGCCACCGTTGTCGGCACTTCTCCTTAAACTGACTGACAGGTCAAGAAAACCACATACCGTTGGAGTCGGCCATCTTTGTCCACACTTCACGTACCGTTGGAGAAGAGGAGCTCTACCATGGCCTGGGTAGTATGTCAGACCATACGCAAGGCTACCAGCAGGCCCGTCGTGTAGGAGGCTTTGCAGCGGACCTCCAGGTCGCGTGACCCTGGAAGTGAACAACCCAGTTACATTAACAAGTTAACAATAAGAGCTTGGGTGTGCGGCAGGAATAATCAAGCTGTGTAAAAGGCACAGCAATGAGAAATATATTTTCATAACCAGACCAGCCGCAGAATTAAGACGATACGCTTTGACTAAACGATCTCTTGACTGGAGGGGTGATTGGTGTTCTTAAGCCACCTCTGTGCGCACAACACATGGGCGACACATGGGGTTGGAGACACTGGGACTGAAATATATGTGCACACATTGGGTACCACTGGGCTAGGAAACCCTGGGACTATAATCTCTGTGCACACATGGGTTACCACTCGGCTAGGACACCCTGGGACTGTAGTCTCTGTGCACACATGGGCCACACCTTGGCTAGGAAACCCTGGGACTGTAATCTCTATGCACACATATGATACACCTGGGTTTGGAAATCCTGGGACTGTAATCTTTGTGCACACATGGGCTACACCTGGGCTTGTAAACCCTGGGACTGTAATCTGTGCACAAACGGGCTACCACTCGGCTAGGAAACCCTGGGACTGTAATCTGTGCACACACGAGCTACACATGGGCTAGGAAATCCTGGGACTGTAATCGCTGTGTGCACATGGGCTACACCTGGGCTAGGAAACCATGGGACCGTAATCTCTGTGCACGCATGGGCTACACTTATGTTAGGAACCTTGGGACTGTAAGCTTTTCGGGGGGCTCTCTTATGTGTTTGAAGACGGGTGCACGCAGGGTTTCCTAGTCCAGGTGTAGCCTATGTGTGCACAGAGATTACCTTTTTAATGACGGGATTCTACGAAACTCTTCCTCTTTGAACTATTGCTGTTTAATGGCGGGATCCTTCACAACTCCTTCTGTTAAATGACAGTATTCTTTCTTTGGAACACTCGTTGCTTAATGACTGTATTCTGCAGAACTTTCCCCGTTTAAATACGGTATTCTTGGGAACTATTGCTGTTTAATGACGGTATTCTTCGGAACTCTTCTTGTTTAATGACTGTATTCTTTGGAAATTTTCCTATTTAAATACAGTATTCTTGGGAACTCTTCTTGTTTAATGGCGGGATTCTTCACAACTCCTCCTGTTAAATGACAGTATTCTTCGGAACTCTTCCTGTTTAACAACGGTATTCTTCGAAACTCTTCCGGTTTAATGATGGCATTCTGCGGAAGTGACTGGTACTGACCTTGTTCACTGGCCGTCAAGTCAAACTCGGCAGCTCGCTCGAGGATCATCTCAAGGGCCCAGACACCAAGTCAAGATAGACAAATTGAGTTACTATGACCCCGAAACCCCAAAGTATAGATTAGAGAAGTGTGGTCCTGAAACCAAAATGTACAGAAAATATAGCTCGAGAGATTGGGGCTGTGAAACACATATAATGCTGAATATTGTATTGGAACCCAGTCAACACGGCCACGAACATCGGGGTGTTGCCCAGACCGTCCTGCTAGGAACACACACCTGCAATGCAATTTGCATCTAGTCACACCTGTTATGTACATTTGCACACAGGCATAGTTGAATCAATAGACGGCTGGAGTAGGCCAGCGAAAGGTTTTGATGAACGGGTCCATGGTGGGAATCTAACAGCTAAAGATTGCTGGACAGGTACAGCTGAGCAGCATTACCTTTTATATTGAGCAACAGTGATAATCACATTCGATGTTCTGCTTGCAATAGACCGACCCAGATACCCCAGGCGACACCAGTCGTCAAAAATAGACACTGCGTATTACGGGTTAGAAAATCGATTCTCGCATGCGTTTACCATGCATGCCTATGGAGTTGATTCAGGGGCCCGGCTTCAGCGTCTCTTTTGTCAGGGGTAGGTTGGTTGAAATGGCATTGTTACTCACAGAACAAAGACACAAGATGTCTCTATATAATTTCCTGCAAGTATTACATTATATAATGGAAGCAAAGTTTATATTTCACTAGATTAAGAACAGTTTAACAGTCCAATCTGTTAGGTTTCCCGTTCGACATTCCTGGTTGCCACGCTCAGATTCGCATTGAAAATGCAGTGTATTCCGGTATAATCGGTACACATCGAGTACCAAGTGAGATATTCTGTATACTATATATTCCTGAATTAGGTTTTTAATCTATCCAGACAAAATAGGCAACAGAACGATCATTATTTCCGCACTGATGAGCATCAGCAAACCGGCAATATGACCATTTTCCTGCAACGCACAGTGTAGTGACAGTCTTTACATTCGCCGGCTGGCATTTATATCAGCTGTTTACTTGGCGTTTATGCCTCCATCTTGTTCTTACAATGGTAGTATTTGATAGTCCAGATATTAATATCTACAAACTGGGTTTTTGTTTTTAGAAAACACCCTGTTAACCTATGATAAACTGTTGAAAATTTTGCAGCTATAAGTCAGTACTCGCCTTTTACATGCTATGCAGCACAGAGCGAGTTAGGGTTCACCAGAAACACGCGCCTGCCAGAATTTCCCCTGGCACGGTCTATTGTAAACAAACTATTCGCGGCGACGTTATGACAGTGTCAGGATATTTGTAGGTTCAGAATATCATAGCTCTCACAATTTTATGACATCGAGAACTACTTTCGGGTTGACAGAACAGAAGTCGTATTACGCAGGAACCACTTTACGGCGGAGCGAAAACATGAAGCCAATACGGTATGGCAGAAAATGTTTTACCAAAGACTTGTTAATAAAATTAATAAAATGTCTAGGGCATGTGTCTATGTTCAGCCTATTGGACGTTTAAATGCTTTGTAATTACCTAAAGATAATATTTCCTTTTTAGGTTGTCTAACTGTTAAATTTAATTAAATTACCACTTTCTGCCCTTTGTTCTGAGAACTCTACATGTGACGCATAATAACAAAACAAAAGAATAACGAACCATTGTAAATATCCATAACAATTAGCACATAAGGACACCAGTAACATTAGAAAATTGTTGGCAGGTCTATATGTAGACATTTTCATTTAATCAAAGATGATAAGTTTAGAACCCAGGTTACAAATGGTTCAAATGGTAGCGGGACTCGCATACGCATGGCGGTTGGTCGGGAAAAGTCGTATGCTCCAACATCTGTTCGCGAAAATATAACCGAAACAACCTAGTGTTGACACACTTTCTCGATGTCAAAAGATAGAACAAGGTATATAGAATACGTAAACACTATGATTGTATGCTCCCACATTATAATAAAAGCTACAGTCGATTACCTACTAACGTCTAAGGATGTTCACATCTTCTGGCGATGACGTCATCATCTCAGTGGAGCATACATAACTACTCCGGTGCTCTAAGGTTTCAGTCGTATATGTAATACAACACACGGAGCACTTTTATTATGCCATTTTTGCCAAATTCTGAATCGTCGGAAAATTAAGAAAAATTACATTGGTCATTTATCATGTAAATAGTATCGTCAGGCAGTAAACGGAAAATGGTGTGACGTCATTGGACTCTATTTCTGATGTCTAATGGATGTCTCACGCAGTTAGAACGTTATTTATTTTTCGTTAATTTATAATGAGTTATATTCATCTTGACAACGGCCGGTGTGATTAAGTCAAAGCAGTTAACATAAAATGGCACATTGAAGAAAACTGCCCAGTATATGTTTTCAGACTTCGGCCATCGATCCATGGCAATGTTCGAAGCTGAATAGCCGTGCATGGTGCTAATGTCTGTGCAAGCCATGCAGATATGAATTCATGTTTAAAAATGCATTGAGAAAGGAGTTTATATATACATGTATAATATTTAATCAACTCTGACATCCAACAAAAACGTATAACATGCCTACCTTACTAACTATATATTACACATGGAAATATAGATTTATCATTGCTGTGAAAGACGTAAGTGTAAATTCTCAATGAAAAACCGCAGCTATCCAGTTTACGTAACTAACAGATTATGTTACAGATACGGAACATTATCTGTTCAGTTATATAGTACATACAGTGATCTTAAACGGCATTGTGTCCTTCTGAGTTATGGCGATTTGCAGTACAGTGCAAGTCAGATTTATTGATCAATGTGTAGAAATGAACGCCTCTTCCTGCAGCAGACAATACTGTATGTGTCGATCTTGCGTAGTCAGGTATAATGCAATGGATAATTTGTTGATGGATCACTTCCTGACGATTAGTGAATGCAATGGTGATGATTTAGACCATTTCGTCCACACAGAGGCGGTATTGGGCCTCAACACGCAAGCAAATAAGGCAGAGTGAAACATGCCTCAGATGTAGCTACCAGGGTGCGAACCCACGACAGTTTGGTCTGCAGTTCAGCCCGCCAACCTACGTAACAGGGAAGGCTTGTAGCGCCATCTACGTGTTTGTCGAGGACAGCGATCGAGGCAGTCTAATTAATATGATTGCTTTAAAACCGAGCTTTCCCGAAATTATAGCGCGTGGGCCTCTACCGAAAAGTTGGAACCAGCAACTACACCGTACTGTTAGGCCAATAGGTGTCTGGAAGGCTAAATGGTGACACGTTAAATTGTTGCTTTTGAAAATTTACACCCGACACTGGCTTACAAATTTTGATACAGACAATTTCATAATTGTTTGTCGAAGATCCGACAGTGACACCGTTATTCGAAAAATCGAAAAATCGAAAAATGGTGATGTCTGTTTGCAGTATTTCACAGATTGTTTGTCATAGCGCCGTGAAACGACCGTTGTAACTAGATGGGGAAGCTGAGCCTGAGTATTCCGCGCATTCAGGGTCGCTGTAGGCAGCATGCGCAGTGTCCTCGTCACTGACTGGACCGGAAATACCCGAAGCCTGGTCCCGGAACGGGCTATGCCTCCTCGTGGTTTGCACAGACCCTTCTCGGCGGCCGTTGAGGGCGATATTAGCTGTCCGACACAAATACAACAAGTGTTCCTCGGTATTAAACACGGGATTATCCTTCACTTCCGGTTCCGCTTGATTGCCGTTTGTATCGCTAAAAGAGGAGGCGCCTTTCCGCCTCGTTTTGGACCACTGCGAGCCTCGATGTGGCCAGGACCAGTTGAAGGCGGTGGACAGCCGCCCGTTGGTCTGGGGCTTCGTGTGGTGCGTCGTCACGTGGTAGGCGTTGGCCCACGAGCGATGGAAGCAAATCGTTTCCCGGATGTCGGTAAGAGTCGTGCGCAGGCGCCGCTGCAGGTGTTGACACCAGTTGGATTTTTTCTACGAGGGACAAAAAAAAACATGTTGGCTTAAGCTTATTTTATTTCACAAATAAGAAAACAGGAAAGGTCTACACAAGAAAACAACCTTTAGCAAATAATATAGTTCATTAGCTCAATAAGAATCAAGAATCCTTTCTTGTTTAAATGGACGGCAAAGCGCCAACGAGGGTCTCTTTTTTCTACGAGGAAGCTTACCCGTTGCACTTCTCTATGATGACAGCGCACTTACCATTTGCGTTTTATCACGATGACGTCACACTAACCCCTTTCATCTTGTCTATGATGACGCCACACGTACCCATTTCATCTTGTCTTTGCTGACGTCACGCTTACCCTATTCATCTTGTCCGTGATGACGTTACACTTACCCCTTTCATCTAGGCCGCCACAACGTACTCGGTGGATATGGACGCGAGGGCGACGACACTCACCAGTTTCATCTTGTCCATGATGACGTCACACTTATCCCTTTCATCGTTTCCGTGATGACGTCACGGCAAAGCGCTAACGATGGTCTCTTATCTACGAGGAAGTTACGCTTACCCGTTGCACTTCTATTATCTACGAGAAACCCTTTCATCTTGTCCATGATGACGTCACACTTACCCATTTTATCTTGTCCTTGCTGACGTCACACTTACCCTATTCATCTTGTCCATGATGACGTCACACTTACCCCTTTCATCTTGTCCATGATGACGTCACGGTACACCGCCACACCGTACTTGATGGATATGGAGGCGAGGGCGACGACACTTACCCCTTTCATCTTGTCCATGATGACGTCACACTTACCCCTTTCGTCTTGTCCATGATGACGTCACGGTACACCGCCACACCGTACTCGATTGATATGGAGGCGAGGGCGACGACACTTACCAGTTTTATCTTGTCCATGATGACGTCACACTTATCCCTTTCATCGTTTCCGTAATGACGTCACACTTACCCCTTTCATCTTGTCCATGATGACGTCACGGTAGGCCGCCACGCCGTACTCGATGGGTATGGAGGCGAAGGCGACGACGATGCCGGCTCCGAACAGGATGAAGATCCCGGCGAGGCGCCAAATGGTCACCTGACTCGTTGACGCCTCTGTGAGAGGAGAACAAATCGCAAGTAAGGAATCCGGGCGGGTGGTGGTGGCGGGTGGAGGGGGGGGCACTATTATATAATACCCTGGTGGAAGAGGGGGACACTATTATACAAGATCCTGGTGCTTAGTGGAGCATTACTATACCATGCTGATGGAGGAGGCGAGGGGACGGGGGGCGGGGTGGTCCGAACTGTCTAATATCCAGGGTCTAGTATCCGTATGTCACAGGAACCAGATATATGCTATCAATATCATAGTGGCTGATCTAAGCCGTTGTCCCAGGGACCAGAAATATTAGGGCATCAGGACCATAGCGGCTGTCCAAAGCCGCTGCCACAAGGATCAGAGATATATTGTATCAGGAGCATAGTGGCTGACCTAAGCTGCTGTCACAGGGACCAGAGATATATGGTATCGGGATCACGGTGGCTGACCTAAGCTGGTTGAGCACGATCCAGAGATCCAGTTGTTGTAGAGCGCCTCCATCAGTCCCTTCTCCCGCATCTCCAGGATCACGCTGCTGAAAAGCGCCGTGTACGGAGAATGCTTCCGGAGCGCGAGTCCGTATCCCTGCTTCCGGAAGAGATCCCCCATGGTCCGCGTCACGCATGGTTCGTTCCGGGAGGCGAAGTCCAGCACAACGGAGTCAAAGATCAGGGCGTACTTCGGCTCTTCTGGAATCAAATTACGTGGCATGTTGGATCAAAGTAATTCTTGCGGCTAGGCTACTTGCTGAGATGGAAGCCACGTTTCACTAGGTATAAATAACGTTAACGTTTAATTAGTTAAAGTTGCATATCGAGCTCTTTCTCGACAAAACTAAAGAGGTGACAATACAACTAAGCATCAGTCCTTGAATCATCCAACAATTCTTTTACTATATTCCATGCATACCAGACTGCTCAAAAGAGTCTCTCAGCCTTGCTGTGATATAGATGTACCACATGTTTTCAACTGAGTGGTAAACGTCATCAGTTTGTGTGCTTTGCGATGCTTTGTTATACGTAGCATTGCCGCGACAAAGTTCTATGGTGTCCCGGGATAAACATGTTTCTCACATCACTGCCGGAACGGCGATGTTTATTAAGTTTCTGAATTCATAGAAGGAAACAATCGCGTTTTCCGCAAAGTTTGATATATACGTCACCTGGCGGGGAAAAGTTCGATTCGCAGCTTTAATTAATTGACCGCGTATGTACAGTGAGAGTGACAGGGTACAGTGCTAGGTCGTCATCGGCCGATCCAGCTCTCCCCCCTACTCCCTATGTTTGAGAGTGGATGGCCGATTTTGTTGTAAATTGCATCAATTTCGTGGCAAGCTCTAGTTTCGGAGAGCCTAACATATCCCTCGGTTTAATATATTTTTAAGAGTTCATCCCACCCATACTGACATCCACATCCCGCCCCCATCTCCACCTCCCCTTTTTTTCCCCAAATCCTAGATTCGCACCTTGTAGTGTGACCTTCAAGGGTGTTTAAATTGACAAATTCGAAGTCATTGTTTATATCATACATTGTAGAACTAAACTAAACTAACATGCTGTGTGGTTTAATAACGAACGATATCTCTGAGATTCATTGGGTAAGCCTATGCAATAAACAGTTGTCTGCACCCGTGTCACGTTCACTGACCTGGATGTAAGGCTACCTCACGAACGCGCCGTATGCCCTCTGACGTATTTGGCACGTTGGTTCCCATGGTAGCAATGAACTGGCTCATCTTTGGAAACGGATCGATAGCTGCCGATTTCAGGAACGTATCAATAGAGGAATCCTTGACAGTGCCATACTGTATCGCCGTCTGTGATGCCAGGTCGTAGATCGAGGAAATTCCTGAAAGCGTGATTTAGTATAGGACGCCTTTGTAAGCGATATGAGTTACAGTAAATGTCTTACAAAAATCGCCGTTGCGTTGTATTGCGTAGCAGCTCGCAGGTCGCGGAAAGACCGCCACCTGAGTACCGTAGAACCGCGCTTCTATAAATAACCAAACGGTGGGCTTCCTGGTCCTGCACATGCACACCGCATGAACACGCAACGGCGGTTCTACGGTAGTCAGGATGGCCGGCCTCTTAGGATCAGCAACTGCACACCGCATGAACGCGCAACGGCGGTTCTACGGTAATCAAGATGGCCGGCCTCTTAGGGCCTGCAACTGCACACCGCATGAACGCGCATCGGCGGTTCTACGGTATACAAGATGGCCGGCCTGTTAGGGTCTGCAACTGCACACCGCATGAACGCGCATCGGCGGTTCTACCGTAGTCAAGGTGGCCGGCCTCTTAGGGCCTGCAACTGCACAGCGCATGAACGCACATCGGCGGTTTCACGGTAGTCTAGTTCTTGCGGTTTAAGAGGATGTCGCAACAATGAAAGATACAAAGGGGCCCTATTTCCGGGATAACCTTACTCTTTGCAAACTTTAATCACGACATTCATGTTATTGTTTGTTCTTGTAGTGTAGAAAAAAGGTGGGTAGGAAGAACGGCAGGACTTAAACCATCATGGTAATAAAAAGTTCAGGATCGTATGTGTATACTAGTTAATCCATCAGATTATAAATTCAAGGCCTGTGTACCCGCTGGTGGCAGATGGGGTATTAATTACTCCTTCATCCAGAATTTTAGAACGGACGAAATTGTGTATTGAATGTAGATCTTTCTTTTTCTTATGGTTCGGACCGCGGTGTATTATAGTAAATGCAACTCTAATTGCATCACAGCTGACGCAGGGAGGACAAAACATGTAGGACTTTAGATGGATCGGCTACTAGAGGGCAGGGCGCCATTGTGTTTCATGGGATACGGAATTCGGCGGCGAAATGAAGAGTAACGCTGATGGAGTTTCGTCCACTGACCGGTGTCCATTCTCTCCACGGTGAGGTAGGCGGTCAGGTTGGCTGTGTAGGTGGCGGTGATGATGGTAACCAGACCCCACCAGAAGCCGGCTACCAGGCGACCCGAGAGGGACACCGGGGTGGTCGAGGGACCCTGCCAGTGAAAAAAAGGTCCTCATATATTTTGCAGGTACTAGTTATTCATGTCCATGACGTCTCGTGATCATCAAGTAGGTACACTTCTCAAGTGTCACCTGTCCACGACATCATCCAAATGAACGCTTGTGCCATATTATAGTGTCTTCATTGGGTGAATTAAAATTTCGCGTAATTGTTTTTAAAACGTTAAGAAAATACCGTATTGCTATGTTATACAAAGATCCATGAATTACATTTTTCGCTTTTTAAACTGTGGTTCGATCCGACTTCACTGATATGAGGGACCCAGGCTGGCCGTAGGGACGACAAATAGGCATATGTGCCCTAGTCTGCATGGGCACTGCGCTCACCTGACTCAGCAGCGAGGAGATGGTGACCACTGTGCTCACCTGACTCAGCAGCGAGGAGATGGTGACCACTGTGCTCACCTGACTCAGCAGCGAGGAGATGGCGACCCACACCCCGTTCTGGGCACTGTGCTCACCTGACTCAGCAGCGAGGAGATGGCGAACCCACACCCCGTTCTGGGCACTGAGCTCACCTGACTCAGCAGCGAGGAGATGGTGAACCACACCTCGTTCTGGGCACTGCGCTCACCTGAATCAGCAGCGAGGAGATGGCGAACCACCCCGTTCTGGGCACTGAGCTCACCTGACTCAGCAGCGAGGAGATGGTGAACCACACCTCGTTCTGGGCACTGCGCTCACCTGAATCAGCAGCGAGGAGATGGCGAACCACCCCGTTCTGGGCACTGAGCTTACCTGACTCAGCAGCGAGGAGATGGCGAACCCACACCCCGTTCTGGGCACTGAGCTCACCTGACTCAGCAGCGAGGAGATGGCGAACCCACACCCCGTTCTGGGCACCACGCTCAGCTGACTCAGCAGCGAGAAGATGGCGAACCACACTCCGTTCTGGGCACTGAGCTCACCTGACTCAGCAGCGAGGAGATGGCGAACCACACCCCGTTCTGGGCACTGAGCTCACTTGACTCAGCAGCGAGCAGATGGCGACCCACACCCCGTTCTGGGCACTGCGCTCACCTGACTCAGCAGCGAGGAGATGGTGACCACTGTGCTCACCTGACTCAGCAGCAAGGAGATGGTGACCACTGTGCTCACCTGACTCAGCAGCGAGGAGATGGTGACCACTGCGCTCACCTGACTCAGCAGCGAGGAGATGGCGAACCACACCCCGTTCTGGGCACTGAGCTCGCTTTTCCGCTCCCTGTGCTTGTGGCTCCCTTTGGCGAGACGCTGTGTGTAGCGCCCCCTGTAGCCGAAGGGACTGATGAAGCTGCAGAGGCTGGAGGCGAAGCCACAGAGGTAGGTGCAGGCCAGCAGGGTGAGCCACGTGGTGAAGTCGAAGGGCTCCACGAAGGAGAAGAGGCCGACCTCCTCCTTCTCCTTGGGCAGCAGCACGTCGAGGCCGATGTCGAGGAAGGGCTTCGTGAAGTCCACGAACTCCTCCCGCTCCGAGGTGATGGTGAGCGGGGCCACCACGATGTCCGCCAGCTGGAGGGAGGGAAGGGAAACATGAAAGGATTGTCTAATTCACCACGTGTTTTAGGGCCAAAAGTAGGCCAGTGGACCTCTGGACGCAATTGATGAATGATTTAGATGCCATACAGTGGCGGATCTAGGAGTTTGAAAAAGCGGGCGGGGGCGGGGGTGCTCTCTGAAAATTTGCAACCGGGGGGGGGGGGGGAGGGGCTCGGAAAACCCGACGTTTACAGTACATGCTCAAGTTGCCAAGGGAGGGGTTGCAACCCGCCTAGATTCTCCCCTGCAATATGTCCAGACTAACTGGATCGCCGAAACCGAGGGACTCTGGTGGCAGGGAGGGTCAATGGGCAGCGAGGGGAGGTTAATTTGGGGCGGCAGAGAGGGAAGATCGGTCGGGTGGGGGGAGGGGGCGAAGACATAAGGAGGCAAAGTTGGTGGACCACGGCATTATATGGTCAGTAAGATCATGGAAAAGGAACTATAATTTAGTTGCCAAGGGCTGCTGATATGACATAAGCTGCGGGTTCCACATCGGTTATGAGAGAATATATATATGGCCATAATATACAAACAGTACTAAAGGCGAAACCGAATTTCCTTGCAGCATGCTGACAAAATAGTCAGCTTATATTTATTTTTGTCTTATATTTTGCATTATGTCGCTTGGTTTAGGTTATATGTTTGTCCACTTGTTTGTTTAGTGTATGTTTGTAAATTTATCCACCCTGTGTAGCTCGCGAATACGTATTACCTCATTTTACTCGAAAATAATTATTACGCGTCACAACGTAAACAATAGCCAAAACATGCACCTTGAAGGGTAGCATATTCTAAAACTTATCCAAAATATCTAGCTCTGATATTATTAGAGATATATGCGTTCTTAACTTTTTTTATGAACAATCGCTGTGACCTTGACCTTTGAACTACATATGCCATTACCGAACTCGACTGAGCGATTTTACCAATCTATCTTTTGATGAAGCTTTATGGCTTTAGCTGTTGAATTGCGAGCTATACGGATTGGATAAATTTACCAACATACACCAAACAAACAAAATTAACGAGACCAAGCGACACAATGATTAATTAATATATTGTATATTATTAATATCATTAACACATATATATTATACATGAGATATTATATATTATACATGATAATTTAAATAGTATACATGATAATATATATAGTATACATGATATTTTATATAGTTTTACATAATATATTATATATTACTATAACTCACCCCGTTGATAATCTCGCCGACCATGCCATTCCAGGCGTGAGTCTCGCGGTCTCGAGAGCCGTACTTCCCGTCATGCACCAGGTGCAGATTGTACCGGAAGCCGAGATGGTTCTGGAGTTCCTGGAGCAGTTGAACTGTGAAGCCGACGAACTCGTCATCGGACGCGTTGGGGAAGGCGGGGTTTGCCTTTAGAAACGGCTCTTCCTGTTCCGCAACGAAGGCGTCACAACCACGTCAGTTACGGACATAGAAGACAAAGTTGGCAAGGTTCGCGTGAAAAATACATGTAGCCATGTTGTTAGGTGGGAAAGTTAGCAAGACGTTTGCAGAACGTCAGACACGTGAACTTTATTATTTAGTTATTTACGTTATTAGAGCACGCGTCCGCAGAGGGCGCGGCAGTAATTAACACGAGGGTGAATCAGATGCATAAGTAACGCGGTACTGTTCCTGATCATGTAACTAACCGCCTAGCAAGTCGGTCCATCTTCCTTATGTTATAGCCTACGAAGTGGTTTTGTATGGTAAATGGTAGGGGTGTGCTATGTTGAACCGGTGGTTCGCCCTGCCATGGATGAACGACCGTAATGACTGGATCAAATAGTAAGCGTGAGTTATACGTGAGCTATGTTGAAACTGTACTTAGCCCTGACATATTTTACCGGAAGGACGCACAAGATAACAAATCAGAACCCCCCATTAAGACGTCATACATGCTAATTCTTTATGAGTATCTATATTAAATGTTGCCTCAATAATTAATGTTAACAACATGAATATTTGTTGCATTTTTGACAGTGCTTTTTTAAAATTTGTATTTAATTCGTACTTGTAGTACACGGAAAGAAAAGAAAACCAGAAATGGAAAGAACACAAAACTGAACGAGTAAATGAACATGAAACTTACGCCGTACATAAATAGTGCAGAATGTCGTTTATATTGTTCAAATCCATATCCCGGTCCCTCGAGTATTAAAATCTAGAATTGCACCTGCTGCTATTTGGTCACAAGCGTTGACGCCGGAGTAAGATGCTCGAAGGAAGTTAAAGGCATTGACTTTTTTTTCCGGCAGATGATTTGCTTCCCATAATTGTCGTTACCTACAGTATTGTAATATTCCATTGCATGACTCCTGCCTCGTTCTGAAAAACATCATAAATCGAGTGGCGAGTGGCCTCTGAACTGGTCTTTCCCCACAGAGAAGATGGATATATCGAGAGTGAGTTTTTGGCTCTAAATTAAAGATGCATCGAATACTTTTGAGCCACGCGACATAAAAGCGTTCTGCGTCCTTGCTACCTAGGTCCCAAAGCTGACACACAATAATTCCTAAAAAGTCTGACCTTTATATCACTGGAAATGTTGTGCCATGTCGAAACTTACCAAAATAGTTACCACGTTGAACGTGATATCTTGCATATTTAGGTCAAGGTCAGATGGCGGAATGTGCACATATCCGGGGAAGACAGGCGATGACGTCATATTCATTGCTTTACTGTCGTAGTTCCAAGATCCGATCTGGCGAAAAAAAAATGTGCGCACATTACGTCAACGTAAGATCTAACAACGTAAATACTGAATTGACTACAATATTTCAAATCTGCTCATACGTCTATCTGGCCCCTTAAGCATAATTACACGATTTAACATGTGCATAGGGCATATTTGGTTCCATCATAATTTCATTGAGAAACTATAATTAAAGGTCTGACACGACCCTAGTATGGGCCCAATAAAAACCCAAACGTTCCCATAGAGACCAATGCGCCATGCTAGGTTGCTAGTAGTTAGTTAGTAGTTAAGTTTTCTGTGCACTGAGCAAGTGTTGCCATATCGTGACGTCACACCTTTAGCCACTGCCCTTCCACCAGGTTGAGGACGTCGTAGTTTCTAAACACCGGATACCTGTCATCTGTAAACCGGATGTGCGTTCGCACCCCGGGGCCTTCAACCTGGAAGTGACAAGAATAACATGGCAGCATATAGTGTATCCAAGGCTGAATTACAACTAATTTTAATGGTGCTATAGGGTATTAGGTGATAAGCCCTACATATCAGTACTGGATCAGTCTGGTTTAAAGCAATATACTTACATGTGCCATCTTAGATTCTTTAGGATCAAGACTAAAGGTATCTAAAAATTATGATGCATATATATGTTATATTTCTTTGAGTCTGTAAAACCACAATTTCAACATAAATGCCCGGTTTATTTACATCGCTCGCAGATGTGATAGCGAACCGCGGTCGACATCACACGGAATACCATAACAGCGAACCGGCGCGCAGGGATATAAAGCCGGCCACCAACTTCTGCTCCCGTGAACAAATTGATTCTCTCCGGATAGCCTACATGTTATCAGGATTTAAATTCAAGACAGAATATACTTTGACATGGAGAAGAGGTTGGTAATGCAAAAGATTACGGAATATATTGCTTTAAATACATATATTTCAACATATTGCACTCTGTGTGGAGATAATATGCTCAAGTAGGCTGGTTCCGCCATCAAGTAGAAACTGTGGATTGACTGGTTCCCAGTGAATCATGCATGCTTTCTAAAACCATTTATGCTTTAATGGGAGCTTTGATAATTTGATATACATTATATACGATAATTGGCTCAAAGTTCAAAGTAAAAAATCACATTAGTATATTATATTCACATTGCCAGGATAAAGTGTCGCTTTACCTGACGTATATAATCCAGTAATACGTGGCCGTCTGTCCACGGCTTGACGGAAGTGTTTGAACATGCGTGCTTGACGTCATATGGCCGTAGTGTGCGATTGTCTTGATGCAGGTCACTAAGTGCATAGGCCACGGCTAGCAGAGAGTCAGCCAGCGCCAATGAGTACCTCTGGGGTGAGGGAGGGGGGGGGGGGGGGAGGGCGACATAGAACCAGAGTGACGTAATAATGAGGTAATAAAATAGTGACACTTGGTGACGTCATAATAATAGGAAAAAAATGAGGCCTAGTGACGTCATAATAATAGGAAAAATATTGACGCAAAATTATAATAATGTGTAACAGTGATATAATGATATCATTATAACGGTACAGATATTCATCTATTAGGGTGGCTCCCGTAGGCCCCTCTCAAAAATTATGCATGCAGAGCGAGAACGAGGCTAGGAGTGTAAACGATGTAAACAAGCGCCACGTGCTACAGCTTAACGCCATGGCGGATCCAGACGCGTCCAGTTCTGGACAAAGTCACGCCTTTTATTCAGTACCAGTATGTTCCTCGTCTGCGGGAAAAGATGATAATACTCAGTTACATGCCTCTCCAAGCCAGAAAAGTGAAAAAAATCAGTGGGTACATGTTATCCGGCGGAAAGAAAGTCCGTTATTTAGGGTAAGAGTTATAATCCAGAGAGAACATCTGTGTCAAAAACGCAATGGACTCGGGTGTTTACTCTAACATATAACGTCCTGGTATGACTCAAACAAAATGTTCAACACGTTGTGTGAACGTCTTAAAACCTCTGCCCGATCCTTGTAATATTATATTGGGTCTGACCTTGAAACGGCCACGGCGCCGACAATCTGAAAGCAGGCGCTCTGGCCTACCGTAAATGTATCAATATAAACACCATCCAAACTTTCTTTGTCGAACGCCCAATTGCAGCTAGTGTATCTATAGAGATCTACAATCTACACATATTCACATAAAGATTCACATTTACAGACTTAACTTAGTTAAAAAAAATCAGACGGAACTATCATTATTATCGCATATCAAGGGGTGCGGCCAGCCATGGTGACCACGGGTTGACCACTACTCAACACTAAATTGACGAGTCCTGATGAATTATAAAGAGTATAAGACGTTGCTCATACGAAAACCATACTTGTGTCTTCTTGAGGACTTCAGACTACGACAGATTTTAGTCAGATTCAGGTGTAGGGTGCTGTTAACTAGATCATTCTGCAGGAAGGGGGGGGGGGGGGTGGGGCGGAGTTAACTCCTGTAAATATTTCTTAGAAGGTGAAAATACATCCTCTCTTGATGAGTTTCATATTTTAATGAAATGCCCGTTGTATGTTCATATCCGCCAAAATTACTTTTCTTCAAGATATTGAATGATATATGATATTAAGAGGTTTTTGTAATGTATTATGACATCCGAACATGTTTAATCACCTGGGCAAAATTTATTCAAAAAGCGTTCAATATTTATGAAAAGGTTTAGCCAGTTCTTTCTAAGTAACAAGATTTGCTCTTGTCGTTTTTTTTGTATGTTATTTTTGTGTTTTGTTTTTGTACGATGGGCCTGGTGCCTGAAGTTACCAATAAACAATTTATCTAACAATTAGACACTTTTAATCTTAGCGGAAGACAAGAAAACCCTGCTATTCCTTCTTGTCTGTAACAATAGTTCCGAAGCTTGCCCGGGTGCCTATACTCTATGTAATTTGGCAGCTGTTATCCTATTCTAATGGTATTTCACACAGGGTTGTTGTGGCGTTGTATTGTAATTTCTTGAAATTTGTCACTTTCTGCTGCAGTGACTTTCAGCTGCTGTCGAATTCTACGAAGGCTTTCTTTGATAATAGTGCTTGGTAGTTATAATTCATGAAGTCTAATGCACGATTCGGGAATGTAACACCATCAAAAATATGTTGATAGCTTAAAATGGAACCTTTGGGCAATTTGTCTACTTTATTATCGTAATATTCTGTAACTTTATTTCGTAGAACGTGAACATTTAAAAGTGGTGGGTCTATATCCTGTAATCTAGCCCCAAGAGTTTGTATGTTGGGTAAGGGATTGTAGATTGGGGGCCCTAGATTGGGTTGATACGCATTGCCGAATTCCCTGTCCATGGGCATTTTTACTGTGCCCTTACAATCACATCCCGAGCACCTTTTGGCCCTAAATTTTAATTTTTACCGTCTATATTATGGGGGGTTTCTGACTGCTTTTGAGAACGGGACGATTTGGCTTGTACCTTGCACATCTCACCGACCTCTAGCTGTCACTGCAATGTAAATGTGTTCATGCACATGTAAGTACAAAACCATATGCTCTTGTATTAGGGAAACTACGGTAAAGGTTCAAGGCGAGAAGATTAATGACAACAGGTGCCAGAAGTAGTCCAGAGTCTGATGCTATTACCCGTTTAACTGTATCTCCCACTACCCTCCCCATTCTGATGCCGCCAACTCAGATACAGTTTACACAGTTTGATCCCAAGACCCGGTTTTTCGCATGTAAAGCTCTGAAAGGATTTGACTCTGACTTCATTGATGTAACCCTCACTGAAATACTTGAATACTTGTTGGATACATGTCACTCGCCGGATGCTTTGGAATTCTCGTTCAGATAATTTTCCACAAGGGTAAGTGACAATCTGGGCCCTACGAATAGATCGCCATCACAAGACGCCGTGGTTCCGTGCCACCGCGTGCGAGCGCCGCATGGATGTTTACACTCCTAGCCTCGCTTTCGCGCAGAAATTAATTATTCATGAGGAATATTAAGAAAGGTCTATGGCGGCGACCTACCGGGGGAGTCTCCCGCCATGTCGTTGTTCTGTGTTGCACCCATTGTATGAAATGTCTTGGTGACATAAACGAATTCTGGGACAGTGAATTTCAACAGAAAAGTTATCCTCTTCAGGGGCGGATCCAGCAATTTTAAATGGGGGGGGGGGGCAAACTTGCGAGCGGGGGAGCGGGGGTCTACGCCGCCTTAGATAGCGTTCTTCCTCAAAGGGGGGGGGGGGGGCGGACGCCCCGGACCCCCCACCCTCGTGGATCCGCCCATGCTCTTTCAGCTCTTAAGAAGCGATCGATTCATCGCTCATATTCCGTACTCTTGGATGGGCTCTTCTAGTCAACATATCGTCATCATTAGCTTATGAGCTGGCTTCGATCAGATTCAGCGTGTTGAAAATGGAAAGGGCGGGGAGTAACGAATTTTTAGTGGAGCGAGCTCTCGGAAATACTTACCCTTAATGGAGGCAGGGGGATATCAAAGAAACGGGAGTGATAAGGGGTGGGCTACCCAGAACATTGGGTCCAGTTTGCACAGTCTATGAAAGAGCCCAGCTCCACGTTAAAAAATGGTAAAGCGAATCCATTGATCTGCCCTTGTTATAAAACTGAAGCCGGGAACGGGAACGGGAAGATATCGGTTTCTCCCGCTGGGTGTCAGCACTACTCACGTCTAGCCGCCTGTTGAGGAATCGCTCGAAGTCTCGACGCAGCCTGCTGTCCTCGCTAGCTGGCGTGGTGCCAATCAGACCCTCGTACTCGTCAATACACAGCGACCGATTCTACAAACGGAAACGAAGGAATACACACATTAGAGTTTTTTGTAAAAGCATTGGCCAAACAGGGCCGGAATGTCTCTGGTTTTTTTTATACGAATCAGCCTAGCGATAATAGATGAATAATATGTGAGCCATTCTATCGCGGAAAGTGCAAAACATAGAAAGCCGATTAAGTAAAAAACATTGACCATTGTTTCAATATGTGATATAAGCAGGATATGTATTTATCATTTGGCCGTAGAATTGTACTTAGGTCCCAGAATTATGTTTGCGTTAAAAATGATTCATTTTAGTTCTAGTTATTGCCTGCAATTGGCGAAGAAAAACATGTCATGCGGTTCTAGTAGAGCCCATTTTGGCCAGATTTGGTAAATCACCGTTTCATAGAGTCGTGTGCTACTACTGTGGCCACCAGTTAACCCAGCTTAACAGCATGTTGCGTTCAGCCATTTTCTCTAACAGCAGCTCACAAACATGCAAAACTTTCTCTATCGCACCTCATTCTTGTACATGTACTGCGCAACAATATGAAATACATGGCGCTTAAAGCCTGAAATTCATGACAATAAAGCAATGATAACACAGAAAGTGGTTTGCATGCGAATCAGATCTATGCGTCTATAGATAGCGAAATGGATGATATACAAGCATCGCTGGCGGCGAGCCCATCAAATGCTTGGCGGGAAAGGTTTAGGTTTGAAGGAACAATATTATTCATGGCCAGCTCGGCACTATTATAGTAAGCCTGGCAAGGGAATCTAGAGGATATCATCTAAACATTTGGGAAGATAAAAGCAGGCTGGGCGGGCGAAGCATATGCAATTAATTACGTAATACAAATTAAGAAATTTGTCACAAGGAACCTTAATAATTCACTACAGCATCATTTCGAAACAAGGTGAAAGGTCAGACATTCATGAATAACTAATTGTCCGAAATGTACTTACTCCCAGCCTATATCGCTGATCAGGTACGGGTAAGATGGGGAAACAGGTAAACATGAATTAACTTAATAAAGTCAATTTAACAGCGCAAATTTCACATATACTTCGACATAAAGACGTGAGGGCCACACACTTCTCGACCTAAAGACATGTATGTGCCATATTTCTCGACTTATTGTCATGAACGTGACATTGTTGTCGACCTATTGACATGAAAGTCAAATAATTCTCGACCTAAGGACATGAAGTTCATGTACTGATCCATGAAAGATGGTGGTTTATCTTGATAACCGCGTTCAATAAATGCACTTCATGTAAAAGATAAAATTCATGCACGTCACGTCTTTGACCTTGACCTCAACTGACCCACGTCACGACCTTGACCTTCACCTGGACATCAACTCACCCCGATCCAGTGGTTCTGGGCCTCCATCCCGCCCAGGGTGATCCCGTCAGTGCCGATCCAGGCCCATCCGGCTTGGAACATCCCGAGATCCCGGGCCTGACTGAGGACGGGCAGCGCCAGATACTGGATGGCGTTCAGGATTACCACTCGAACACCTGGCGGCGAGAAGAAACACTAAAGTTACTTCCGTAATATCAGTATCGACTTTATAGGTACAGATCCATTACAGTGCATTAGTCCGGTTAAGAAAGGAATAGAAATAAGGGGTCATGGACAAATGGCCATGGTTACCCTACAAGATATTAAATTCTACATTGTTCGTCCTATGTATAATTCATAATACAAATTAAAAACTTCTGCTGCCTGTCCAGGATTCATGTGTCTGTAAGTTGACCAATTGGTATGAGGACACCAATAATATAAATATATTCCCCCAGGCATAAGTCATGAGACGCTGTGGACGGCCAAAGCTCGCTGTTGAGGTTGTTTGTAAACACCACATGAAGGTTTGAGGTGCAATTGCGGTTCCAGAGGGGCTTTGGGGACTTGTAAGAGAAGGTGGGAATGTTTTATGTCAGCTAGAATTGTTCACCACGGCGAGCTTCGTTTCGCCGTACAATATATATATATATTTCGGACAGTCATTCGCACAGTCAGATACGGTGCCAAAGACATTTCTGTGGAAGATTTTGCATACAAAATGCTGTATGAGCAAGAAGATTTTTATATAAACGTCCACATTGTCTGACTTTGATGACGTAACACACAAGAAAGCCATACTTTCCCCAACAAGATGCGCCATTTTGGTAAGAGATTCAGTGCCTTATCAACATGCGTTCTTATTTATTGCATACCATATATGAATAACATAAGGACCTAAATACATCACTTCCGTTCACAAAAGATTGTTCAAGTTTCCGAGGGAAAATATTGTTATATGTAAGAGCAACTTTAACTTTCCTACCGGTGTCTCTGATTTTGCGCAGCTGGGCTGTTGCATCGATGTGGCTGAGGTCGTCAGAGGTGCTGAACTCCTCGGCAGCCATCACCACCCAATGGTTATCCATGGCCAGCGATACGAACTGCCGCAGTCCGTTCCTGCCGTAATCCGTGTCAGAATACAGGATACTCATGTGCGTCCAGCCGTAGGTCCGCACGAGACCCAGCAGAGCCTCGCTTTGAAACGTGTCTGGTGGCACAGACTGCAACAGATCGGTGTATATGCAGATATAGATATTTATATGCAACAGGTCATAATTTTACAAATAACTGTCGTCCTCGACTACGTAAGTGCGAACAAGGCTTGCTGCACCCGATATGTGAACGCATATATATGCCAAAGGTCATAATTTTTAGAAAATATTTTTTTACAATCCTAAATGATTACCTTGACTTCGTCGATGGATTTGTTAGTGACCTATGGGATGCGATGGTGAGATAAAACAATGACCTGTTTGACTTTTTGCCCCCACCACCTCTCCTCCCCTCCCTCCACAAGAAAAGGAGGTCTTCGATTGTAGAAGTAAAACAGTATCACTAAAGGGCAAATATGAAGCAATCATGGAAGTGCAATGGACTAGATTTAACTTTAACTACTTCAATGAGATAGATAAATTAGAGTTAAATAAGGCATAAAGCATATCTCCAATTAATTATGTAAATATGGATTAGTTTAAACCATATTGGCGTCAAAGGTGGAGATTTTTTGTCAAAAATGTGTGAACTGAAGAAATGGTAAAGCATAATCCCTTTTTAAGTATTACCCTAAGTGTAAGATGAAAGTATAACCCTAATAATTCTGATAAGTGTGGTAAATAAAAACACTAATGCAGGAAGTGTATTAACTAATATTATATTATTAATCGTTCATATAAAAATTATAATGAAACGGGCTGAAATAATACTACGCAAATTAGAAATAAAAACGGTATATGATGACGAGAATAACACAATAATATTGATAGGTCTTCAGGCTAGTTTTTGTTTTGCAACGTGATATTGAACAGTCCCACCCAAATCTCATATGGGAATATAACAACTAAGCATTGTCACGGAATTTCGGGGATAAAAAACTGGCCTGACGTCATGATATTTTTTATTTTATATGTGTTACTGTAATGTACATTGGATTAATATTGAGATATCGAGAAGAAATGCTCGCAAGATGGCAAAAAAGGTCACAGGTGGCGTCACGGTGATCCTGCGTACACACCTTAATCAGATATGGGAATGTCTGACCGAACGCCGTCAAGTCCGGGTCAGTGGCGAAGGGCGCCACCTGGGGGATGTGTAGGCCCGCACTAACTGCCTGAGATGCCTTCACTGTTGAGCTCCTGCCCGGACCTACAATGGCCACCACTCCAAGCTCCGCCAAAGAACACGCTGGAAGCATCACATCAGGAAATAAATGTATCAGTTCATATATAATTTAAGAAAATAATATAATATAATTTAGGAAACTAATATAACATAGTTTAGGAAAATAATATAATGTAATTATGGAAAATAATATAATATAATTTAGGGAAATAATATAATATAATTGAGGAAAATAATATAATATAATTTAGGAAAATAATATAATAGAATTTATGAAAATAATATAATAGAATTTAGGAAAATATTATAATATAATTTAGAAAAATAATAGTATATAGCGATAACTGTAATGTTTATAATAATATCTGCAAGCTCATTGTCATGTAGGTATAAGAATTTAAAAAATTTCGAACTTTAACAAATTATGATTCCCGTCTTAAAACAACAAATTTTAATGTTATTGATAAATAAGCAATATAATTATAGTGGTATTAATATAGAATATTATATATATAACATTACTGATATAAAATAGGAAACACAATACTTCTAAGATAAGTTCGAAATAAAAGTAATAAATGAAAGTTTTATAATAATATCAATCGCTGCTACAAGTATTATAATTAGGAGAGGTAAAATAATAACACGGAAACTAGAAAAAAAACAAAACATTACTTGTATTTATTTTATGTTATGTTTGTTTGTCACGTCGATCGATGTCATAAGAAAGGAGAACAGGTCTATACTACTACATGAAACATTGGTCTTTAAGGTTACTTTTTTGCGTCTGACGGCTAAATTGGGACAATGAACCGCCTGCGTGGAGGAAATCGGTTTGGATGAATTAAAGTTGCCCTCTAGATGGAGGTGGCAGGGTTCGAACCCGTGATCTGCTGACCTGCAGCTCAGCCTGCTTACCGATTGAGTTCCCCTTCCTCCCTTCGACCATCACCCCTCTATGACTACAGTCTACATCATATGCTGGAAGCCCAAAGCAATATATTCTGTAATTTGTTGTATTACCAACCTCTTCCCCATGTTAAATAAGTATATTCTGTATTGAATTTAAATCCTGAAAAGCCTGTGGGCTATTTGGCGAGAAGCAGTTTGGTCACCGGATCAGAAGATGGCCGGCGTTATATCCTTGCGCGCATGTTCGCTATTCGGTCTTTTGTGTGTGATGTCGACCTCGGCTCGCTATCACGTCCGCGCGCGATATAAATAAACCGCGCAGTTTTATGGTGAAATTGTTGTTGTACAGACTCTCAGAGATATAAAACATATATGCATCATAATTTTGAGAAAATTTTAGTCTTGATTCTAAAATGTAATAAAATCTGAGATGGCGCATGTAAGTATATTGCTTTAAGTTGAGATTAGTCTTCACTCACTCACCCATTTGCATCGCAGTGAACGTGTCCATTATCGTGTTATCGGATACAGGGGGCAACACTATCGCGAGCTTGTGATCTGGTAAGATATCAGGGCGACTGTTGACAAACTGAGCGGTCAAGTTCAGCAGTCGTACGGTTGGCGCCCCTTCGCCGTATTCAGTGAAGAGTGAGCCTAGAGGGAGATACGCGCGATCAGTGGGTTTGACCCGTGTGTAGTCATCCACAATTATACATATATACCTTACATTTACAGTTAGATGGTAAATCGACGTAGACCTACTGAAAAGGGAGAAAATGCAACCGGCCTGGATACTGCCGTACAACCGCTGCAGGTTTAAAGTACTCAAAACATTAATTAAAATGAAATCCACTACATGTGTTATATTTCAGTCTCACTGGTGAAGCGCCATAAAAAAACTCTAAAGCCCTAACTAATGTTGCCTGCAAGTCTTTGTACCTCGTAGGCCTGCTGAAAATTCCAAAATAAAATTAAAGCTTTTGTCGAGAGCTGAATGTGCATATATAAAAACAAATTTTACTTACCAATGGGGGAAATGGTGCGAGAATCATGCCCGAGTACGCTAAGAGCCAAGCACAACGTACAGAAGACAGAGACTGCTGTCACCTCTACCAGCGTAACATTCGCCATCATGTGAAATATTGTGTTCAGCGCAACAGAGTAATAGTGACGTCATTCCATCCTCTCTGTTGACCCAAATGACGTCATATCCGCTTTATATACATCGCCATATATGGATATATCTTAAATACGTTGCAGTCGTTTGCATGTTATTTTTGGTATTCCGTAGTTGTTCGGCGCCTCTGGCGCACTAAACTTCCTATATATATATCAATCCACGTCATCCGTAAGTGACACTGTCTCTCAATGCCCTACACTGAGGTGACGCGCATGACATAGTAATTGGCACTATACAAGGATGCAAACAATGATGTCATGGTACATGGTCCGTGTAATGTGACATCAGGTGAGCATTCCACTGGATTTCACTCCGGCTGCTGCTTTGTTCTGGCACCCACTCGCTCTCATGCACCGATGTCTGTCTATCAGTTTATATCTGATATCGGTAAGCTGGTGACTGCCCCGGGTACATCTTCATGTATCATTGATCCGCGCAAAGGCGCTAATTTCAGCAAGCAGTGTTATTAAGCAAGTGTCGATCGGCCGGTGAGAAGAGGTCGGGCTCTGAAAAACACAATAAAATCGCAGGAGTCCGGAAGGGGTGAATGGCGAAACGCGACAGAGGCATATTTGAAAAATAGACATTCGACATTGACCCCCAAATTCCGACACTGAGGATCTGAAAAAGCGACCTTTTTATTTAAATGACACTGAACTTAGCCAAAAAACGACACGGAACGTCGTGAAAAATCGACATTCGACCCTTAGAATTTGAAAAATCGACACTAGACGCTGGACCCCTCCTTCCGGGCCCCTAATCGTGATAAAACTTGACACGATCCAACGATAAAGTGATTATTAACACTGCAACTCTACAAGCGATTTTTGGAACAGCTTGATACATACACATAATATAATCATATAGGCCTACATATCACATAGCGATAAACAGTCTTTCCCGCAACTAAATAAGCCACTTGAAAAGGTGGTGTTACCTGGCACAGGAATCGCGCATGCGTAAGAGAAAAAAGACAATCCTCTACCCTCTATGAGTGACTTTTGGTCGGCCAGCAGCATATTGTATTATAGAGTATGCGAAATATTAGGCAACTAAATCAAAGAAGTGATCATGCCCAATTAAAATATTGTCCGTCAGCGCAATCATCATCAAAAAAAATTTTTTGATGTCATTTTTCAGAAAATTATTAGCTTGACTGATATTGATAACAAGCTATTCATCAACGATATTCTGTTAATTTTCAAGAGATACATTTAAATATCAAGGTGCCGGCAAGCAAAGGTCACTCCTCAAGGGGCACATACTTGTATTACATATCACTCTAACATTGAGATTTTTTTGACCGCGACAAATTGTATCAATTTTATTAGAGATACTACGAAGAATTTGAAGGGTGTCAGTGTATGTTAAGTTAAACATTATTATTATTTATGTGATTGATGTTTGGTGTCTGTAAGTTAAGACTTCAACAATAAAAAAGTATTAAAAAACGACGTTTTATTCATTCAGGTAGCAAATAAAACCACGAAAACCCATTCAGCTAGCTAACGCTCTAATTGACTTTCTACACAGTAACACAGGTGCTGCTGACTGGTATGTAGGCTTAGGTCTATATATTGGCTACTAACGAAGCATTCTACCATCAATTATCTTGTTATTGAAGCCGCAAAAACCGCCAATGGTGTTAATTTGACTTGAACCTTGCCCTCTCTCCATTAGCGCAAGGCGATAAACAGAACCTAAACCAGGCACGAACGACCGACGAGGTAAGCGTAAATTTGCTCAATAACAATTGATTCCGGCCGCTTGACACCCCCCCCCCCGCCAACGCCTACCCCCACCTCGACCCCCACCCCCATCCCTACCCCCACCGCCGACCCCTGGGGGAGGGGCTGCAGCATCAGTAAGGGGCTTTGACACGGTTTGATTCATGTAAGTCTTTATCACATCCCACCCCTCCCCCCTCCTCGCGTCCCGCGTCCCCCCCACCACCTGCCTCCTTCATCGTCAGCCTGTTACACGTTCACTCGCCAAAAATTACGCGACCACAATGCAGCTGTCTAGTGGCTGGTATCGTGGTGGGGGGCAAACGGAGGTGGGGGGGGCGACCGGGGGGGGGGGCGCAGGGGCTTGAAATCACCGAATGGATCTGGCACGGTGAGCTGCATAATTCATTCCCCCGTCCTGCGAGCGAACCCTGGCGGCAGCGGTGCATGTAGGGAGACATGGCGTTACTTGGGGACAATGGAGCAATGCCGCATCCCTTTAAATATTTCAAACCTGATTCCACCTAATGCGAGACCATCTCTGAAAGTGAGCAATGAAGACAAAATGTCTTTTTAACGACCAGACATCAGGCTGTGCGTATCTCGGTGTCCGTGGTGACGTGTCATCATCGTTAGTGGTAATCTGGAGTGCAATCGTGTGATATGGTTTACATGATACCCGGCCGGGACGAGGGGAGGGTCGAGAGAGTGGGGGGGGGGGGGCAGTCTGTGGAGTGCTACAAATCACATGCGTATTAGGCTATAAATGCGTATTATATCCTACTCTCATTCTATTGCATATTCTGTGCCTGGAACGTAGTGGAGTGCTAGGCACGCCTAGCCTAGGTTCGGGTCGGTGCGCACACCTAGCCAGGCAGGCCCGGGGCGGTACACCCGCCTACGCTCAGGCCGGTACGCACACCTAGCCTATGCCCGAGCCAGTACGCATGCGTGAGCCAGATCCGTTATAAACATTATCACATAACTAAGTTGATTGTTAATAGCATTTTACCATGGCAAACAACCGACAGAATTGAAATCCAGGACCGACATATATTTTTGCTTTTACTTTCATCACAGTTTACCGCCTCCTCCTTCGGGCATTGTAACCGGCATATTATATCATACATGACGTTACTCAAAGGTTTATTTTTAAAATTTGTCCCAATCAAAACCTATCGTTTGACTTGATGATTGGTTTCGTGCTGATGGGCTGTGCGGTGTAAACACAATGCCGCCTGTTGCACCCTGCCCTCTCAACGGGTTGTGGACACAAAGATATGAATGCTGGCTTTAAGTGAGAGCAGACATGAAGATGGACGGCTTTGCATCCCCTTATATGGCCTCAATGGGCTGCTGCTGTCCAGCAAATCTATAACCATTTATGAAAGCTATTGTAGATGGAGCACTTGCTGTGTGAATTCGTCTCGTTTCTATGGAGCTGTGTTTTGTAGCACTTTTTTTCTTGGAAATGGCTCAAGACAGGTTGGTTGTCTATCCAGGACGCTTCAACCACGTTTGGTCATATCGCGTCAATGGGAGAAGCAAAGGAGAGTGGAGCCATGTGCCGGTAGGGGGGCCCTACTCTTTGCGAAGATGGCTATGGGATCTTCATGCATTGTATTACTTAGGCGTTTTTCTGATAATAAAGGTCCCAAACAAGAAAAAAGAAATCAGAACATAGGGTTTCTTATGTTATTCTACATATTTCATGTTTATCCGGGTTTTCTCATTCGGCTGTTTTCCGTGGCTAAAATGGTACATATATGTAATTATCTGCAATACGTAAATTGCAATCAGTCCCTATAAATCAAATGTTCCAGACAGATATATGGGTAATTACGTTTTATCAATATAGAAATATGGCATGAGAAAATCGGGACCGAAAAGAGGTCCGATATAGGTATCGGTTTTCTCGAGCAAAGTTCTTGAGCAAAATTAAGTGATTAATCGTAACTAATGATAAGACGCGGTGTGTCATGGTGTTGCAGGCATGATGCAGCCAAGACCGGTATGGAATAATGGGAGATGTGGGCGCCTTTTAGCTCTGAGGTGGGTGTAGTAAGTGGATATAAAACAGCTGGGAGGTGGAGGCTACGCCCTTCATCGCCCCATTATTCCGCTCCATCCGCCCCGTACGCGCCAGTACGCACGCCTAGCCTATGCCCGAGCCGGTACGCACGCCTAGCCTAGGCCCGAGCCGGTACGCACGCCTAGCCTAGGCCCGAGCCGGTACGCACGCCTAGCCTATGCCCGAGCCGGTACGCACGCCTAGCCTAGGCCCGAGCCGGTACGCACGCCTAGCCTAGGCCCGAGCCGGTACGCACGCCTAGCCTAGGCCCGAGCCAGTACGCATGCGTGAGCCAGATCCGTTATCTGGTTATAAGCATTATCACATAACTAAGTAGACTGTTGATGGCATTTGACCATGGCCAACAACCGACAGAACTGAATTACAGGACCGACATACGTGTTTTGTTTTTTTATTTTTATCGCAGTTTACCGCCTCGCCCTTCGGTCATTGTAACCGGCGTATCATGCATAACGTTACTTAAATGTTAATTTTTCACATTTGTCCCAATAAAAGCCAATCGTTTGATTATGATAATTGGTTTCGTGCTGATGGGCTGTGCGGTGTAAACACAATGCCGCCTGTTGCACCCTGCCCTCTCAGCGGGTGGTGGGCACAAAGGTATGAGTGTTGACTTTAAGTGACAGCAGACGTGACGATGGGCGGTTTTTTCTCCCCTTATATGGCCTCAATGGGCTGCTGCTGCCCAGCAAATCTATAACCATTTTATGAAAGCTATTGTAGATGAAGCGCTTGCTGTGTGAATTCGTCTCGTTTGTATGGAGCTGTGTTTTGTAGCACTTTTTTTCCTGGAAATGGCGCAAGACAGGTTGGTTGTATATCCAGCACGCTTCAACCACTTTTGGTCATATCGCGTCAATGGGAGAAGCAAGGGAGAGTGGAGCCATGCGCCGGTAGGGGGGCCCTACTCATTGTATTACTTAAGTATTCTTCTGATAATAAAAGTTCAAAAAGAAGAAAAAAGAAATCAGAACATAGGGTTTCTTATGTTATTCTACATATTTCATGTTTATCCGAGTTTTCTCATTCGGCTGCTTCCGTATGTTACCATGGACATCATGCTAAAATGGTACATAGATGTAATTATCTGCAATACGTAAATTGCAATCAGTCCCTATAAATCAAATGTTCCAGACAGATGTATGAGCAATTACGTTTTATTAGTATAGAAGTATGGCATAAGAAAAAATCGGGACCTAATAAAAGATCCGATATAGGTATCGGTTTTCTCGAGCAAAGTTCTTGAGCAAAATTACGTGAGTACTTGTAACTAATGATAAGACGCGGTGTGTCATTGTGTTGCAGGCATGATGCAGCCAAGACCGGCATGGAATAATGGGAGATGTGGGCGCCACGGGGAACCTCTCAGCTCTGAGATTAGTCTAGTAAGTGGATATAAAACAGCTGGGAGGTGGATGCTACGCCCCCCAACCGTCCCGTTATTGCGCTCCGTCCGTCCGCACCCGCCCCCACCCCTTCCCCGCCTCCCCTGCTCCTGCCACCACTTCCGTATATCCTGGGACATTAAATATCTGCCCGGCGGCGTCTTTACATGCGCAATCTCGCCCCCAGGTTGCGCTGTACTTTCTATATATTTATATACCAATCGATGGGATGATATGGAGCCACGCCACCACACGTGCGATTATACACGTATCAGGTGAGGCGAGGGACACAAGATGGTCATTGGACGTGTTTTATTCTCGGCAAGCAATTAGATTCCCGGCAGAAATAACAGCTATAGATCGTCTGGTTCTCAGAATCAGCCCCTCACACACCCCACTTCAAAAAAAATCATGAGCACTTTACAATTGAAAATTGAAATACCAGTTAATAATTAATAATTTATATTATCCGTTCGCCACGACGCATTTTGTGTAGTTGTTGACTATCCCATCAGAGGAAGCTCGTTCCTCACATTGCCTTTGCCCCACGTAACTGTTGTCTAGACATCCCGGGGTCATATGACAGCAAACCCATGCATAAGCTAGTGTGCAAATTATAGAAGGTTAAAGAAGAAATTATAGAAGTTAAAGTCGCTTGGTATGTACCAGTAGAATATCTGTTATAAGTACAAAATAAGGAGTATTTACTAGGCGAGACTCATTTTATATACGGGCGTATGAAGGAAAATTCTGAAAGTTTGATGTGACTTATTTTCTTGGGAAAAAAAAACTTAATACTTTTTTGTTATAATAAATTAAAAGGGTAAAACAAAAGGGCATAGGGATTATAGCTTTCGCGGAACGCCATCTTTTGGGGTATCGATTATGAGACTGTACGTTTTAATCTGCGAGTGCATAGCCTATGTTCAATCACTTGTATCGGGAACTGTATCGTGGATGGCGTCAACGCAATGAGCAAAGCTCCGGCCACGCCGACAAGAGAACACGTCCATGTTATCCAGCTTAAGTACCAGTTCAATGCACAAAGGATACCACGAGTAAATAACACACAAGCAAACATGATATTGCTCCACCTGCTCACATCGAGGGATGTCTGGCTGATCAATGCAGGTGTTTCTGGACCACCACAGAGAAGCTTAGCCACAGTTCTGTGAGCTGTAGAACGGGCAGCAAAACC
Source organism: Arenicola marina (assembly GCA_964019135.1). Taxonomy (NCBI): domain Eukaryota; kingdom Metazoa; phylum Annelida; class Polychaeta; family Arenicolidae; genus Arenicola; species Arenicola marina. The sequence goes on along the minus strand of OZ025253.1, from coordinate 40,172,009 downwards.
CCTGTCCTATTTTGTCCCACACAGCCAAAGGACCGGGACGAGGGAAGACTCAGATCAAAGCCCATGACACCGATGGCCATTTTCCTTGTCACACCCATCGCTGCCATGTTGCCTCTGGAAGCCATGTTATCCTTGAAGAAATCGATGGCCGTTGTGATAAATGCCAAACGTGATTAATACGTGAGCTATACTGAAACAATACTTTGCGCCCCTAACATGAAAGGGAGCCCGGCGAAGAACATGATAAAACATGTATTCCCTTTACTGAAGGTCGAATACAGCGGTGGCTAGCTATTCGTGGAGGAAGCGATTCAGCGGCTGGGAAAGACAATGGAAGGGTGGGCGTCTCCCGTGCCATGACGGGCTATGACTGGACTTCACCCTTTGTCCGCGTTGGCGTCAATAAAACCGAGGCTGTCTGGGTTGATAATACGCTACGAACTGCAGATTTTCCCGGGGAGGTTTCTTGGTGCCAGTTTACCCTGGTGTGTGCACGAAAGTGGCACAAAACACCAACGGTTCATTTCAGTTCAGAGCAACAGACACGGATTTGATAATCTATCATGTTCGGCAATCGGACTCTACGGATCGTTTCAGTTATCGCGCGATTAGATTCACTGTCCCTAGGTCACCCTAGAGAGGTTGCTTTGCTCAGTTTAGCTTATGTGTGCATGGAAGAATTAGTGTTTAGGCCGCTTATGTTCACGCGAGGGTTAGAATTGCTCAAGTTTAGGTGTCCGTGCCCAGATTCGAACCCAGGACCTATTGATCATCGATTTAGAGCCCTAACCACTACACCAGGGAGGTCCTCTTCGTTCTTTTTTTTTATTTTTTATGCCCTTTCAAACCAAAAAGTTGGCTCTCAATGACCACAAAATCGCGTACTTTTCTCTCGTTCGCCATATGCCATCAAGAGCTGCACGCACTGCAGTGACCCCCCCCCTACCGGGATTATGATACCACATCAGTTAATATCAACTGTTCGCAAGAAGAGCGAATGAAATGTCTTTAGATAATAATTGGTTTTGAAATGGACACGAATGCGGACGCATTGATGTCCACGTCATCCTAGCTGTGGGCCTTTGGAGACCAACCAAAAAATTTAACACGATGTATGAAATTAATCTGCAATTGATAAACCTCTGCGCATTAAATTCACGAACAATTGTGGGGAGAAAACGACATGTATTATGCAACCTTGCCATATTGGTGGGTGGTTTTGATTGAATATGCAGGCCACTTTAACCACTTTTGATCGTATCGCGTCAATGAGAGAAGGAAGGGAGAGGGTGGTTCCCGGCTCTGAGGGGCGAGGGGTGTGTATGTGTGTGTGTGTTGGGGGGGGGGAGGGGTTATTAATAGGTTATTGTTCAGGGCACAACACCCTATCTCGTTTAAGTAGAGGAGCCATGTCCCGGGAAGTAATCCCCTACTCCTTGCAAAGAAGGAGAGAGTTGGCGTTAAAGGAGGTGTGCGGGTGCGAAGTGGGAGGGGAGGGGGGGGTGGGCTTAAATTTTTACGATGTCTTTCCATGATACCTATTATAGGCAGCGTATTTAACAAATTTGAATGGCGCACCATAGCTTTGATAGGGGAGCGTTCGTTTAATATAATTGCCGGCGTTTAGCTTATTGATATTTATATGTGTATAATGGCCGACTTTCTATGATACCAGTTCGACCCGCCCCCCCCCCCCCCTTTAGGGTCGAAATTTATACCATTTAACATACGAACACCGAAATCGGCACCGCCTTTCCAGATTTTCTGGATCCGCCCCTGGATAGGATATTATTATTTTAAGCTCAAATGGTCAATTAACGACCTTGTAAATCGTAGGCGGATAGCAACCGTATCCAATTTGCATATTGAATTATACATGGGACCAACAATGGTAGAATCAAATGTCTTGTGGGTTGGCCATGGACTGTTGATACGGTCCCTTATTCCGCGGGCGTGGGACGCTGTAAATCACAAGCTTGTATTCCTTATTTCCACCCAAGTCTTGCATCGGACTAATTAACTGTCAATTATCGGTCTATATATATCATTACATATGGTGACATTAACACAGTAGTGTGTGGCGTGATGTGGGCGGTCGGTA